>JAMKCH010001269.1:0-70433 GCA_023653785.1 Ophioderma brevispina
AAGGATCACCAGGAACAAGTACTACCGGATTTACTGCAGCAGATACAGTCGGACTTTCCACCCACACGCCTCAGTCACCAAGCTACTAACAACGCCAATCTCCTGAAAAGCAACCGGCCCTTCTGTCAATTGTGTATCACCTAAAACTATACTGCCGAATACGGTGCCCACTGGATTGAAAATGTTAATACTACAAAACAGGAAATTCCAGGTTCAAAGTTTCAATCTTCACACACTGCAACTGTTTCATCTGAAGGATTAAAAAACAATCGATGTCATACTAGCATGGGCAATTATATGCAATTCCCCGAAGTGCAATATTCAAAGGTAAAGGGAAGATAGAGAAGTTGTCAGTACCATAAATGTCTCCCTGTTTGCCACGGCCAGTTTAGGCCAGGCAAAATTAGAATGACTGGCTGCCTTACCCAAACACTAATGCAACGAATCAATTCCAACAGAATTGTATTGCGAACTACCTTTAAAAAACAAACATAAAAAGTATACTAAAATCAAAGGAGTGGAAAAACATGATATTTTTAAGGGGTAGGTTTATACAGGGGTCCAAAATATGAAAAGTATCAAAACGCGCCGAAAAGTATGCCAACTTGTTCGTTACATTTCCAGGATTAAAAAAAAGTATAGATTTGACATATCTGCAGGTGGTAGTTCATGTTTGAGTTAAAAAACAGGTTCAAGGCACCAGGGGGGTAAAATTTTCCGATAATCCGTTCGTTATAAAAAATGGTTTGTCAAAATGTTCTTCGTCTAATGGTACACAACCCGAATATATACTGGTTGCACCATGCATCTATAATATTCGTTGCATAATTGGAACGCAAAATGTTGACTGGGGGCGACAGGGTCTATGGGAGGCCACTAGTCGTAGCTCTGTGATTCTTATATAGAAAGTTCAAACAAAGAATCTATTTACATTTACTTATCTAGTGGACAAAATTTAACAGTTACAACCAGTCCGATCAAAATCGGACCCCATTTATGAATTTTGACCCCAGGATGACCGGAACTGTTATGCGCCCTATGTAATAAAAACTAGAACGCGGAGATAGGGAAAACTATACCTTTTTTAACAACCTTAAGGAGTGCCCCAATAAATTGGTACATCATTAAATCAATTCGAACAATTCTAATTTTACCCCTGTACAAACGTTGCCCCCTATTTCTAAATGTTCCACTAGGTTGATTTTGGTTTTAAGACTTAATATATTATTTTTGAACTATTTCAGAGTATATTAACACCAAAAAATTGTTTCTGTTGCATTTGTGGGGGTCAAATCATACAAGTATTGGGACTATTTCTGCAACGCTTGACCAATGACATTGTTCAAAACCCACCCCCAAAGTATCCGGGGCCGCCGCCAGTCTACTACTACTCTGTGTATGGTTTATGGTTGACATTTGTGGTTTTAGTTTTGACTAAATTATATCAACTGTTGAAACTTTCGTATTATTCTTGTCTTGTATTTAATTTAATATCCGATTATTCATTCATGAATGGCCTTAAAAAAAACTAGAAGTTCCCTAATGGGCATAGAGAATAAGATGAATGGTCAGGTAACTACTGAAATAAGGGTGTTGCCATTCGAAAAACCTGGGTCACACGTGACTCTGATGATTCGGCATTTAATTGGACTCCGTATAACGCGTTGTTTGCCACTGCTGAATTTCACCGGTCACGGACCGGGGTCTTAAATGGAAACAACCCTAAAAGGTTAAAGGGACCTTGTATTACGGTCTACATTCTCCATGGACCATCATGATCAGGGCTCGCGATAACTGTATATCATCGCAGTTTGCTACACATTTTCTGCCATTTGCAATGCAATTTTAAGATAGTGTAGCAATTTTCCCCATACGTTTGCTCTATCAACATGATCAAAGCAAGAGCTGTTGCAAAAATTGCTACACAAATAAAAATCCTTAGCGCGAGCCCTGATCATGATATAAGGTTTGGTACATCACTTTACCTAACTTAAGTCATATTCACAGCATATTAAAAAAATCTTTCAATGGACTGCAAGTTCTAAAATAGTGAATTAGTGGTGACGGTTTATAAAGGTATGTTTAACAGCTATACCATATTGCATAGTATCACTCAAACCATTTCAAGCAAGCATTCAGACTCCATTTTGGACAGCAAAACTGATGTTTAATCACATTTTATTAAGATTTAAAACCCCAACCAATATTTTTACAATCATATTTACATGTTCAAAATAATTTGTTTGTTCACGAGGGATATTGCTATAGTGAACAAAAACATATATGTAAACGATATTGTCGTCTCATATGATATTTGTTGTTTTTTTAAAACATATAATTTGCTTTTTTGGATATGTATTAAATGTATCAAATACGGCAACCGCACATCGAATTTTGTATATTTATATGTAAATGTTTCCCATTAAAATCCATAGAAGTCTTTCTTAAATGTTATGGTAAAGCATAATCACACTATACCCCTTAAATCCATAAATGCCATTTTCCCACTTTTCAAAAATCACGGAGCGGACCCCTGTGGGAAATTGCCCAAGAGCTAGCTAGACAAATAACGCTAGCTGCCATTTTTGCGGTTTCTTCTTAGCGTGTCCACACGTCATTAGTAGTGGCTTGTGGTGGTGTCAGGGTTTATTAAACTGAGTAAGCTGATCCGGGTCGCGTGTATCCATGATACGGACTCTCCTTACATGGCCCGCTTTGGACACCGGGCTGATTGGGAACAGTCAGGGGTTTACACCCTACTCTAAGTCGACACTGACTGCGGTGTACATGTACAGTTGTGACTCTCTGTACACGGGACCGACGGCTTAACGTCCCCTTCGAAGGACGGGATGCTTTGCAGCTTCCATGATTCATTTTGCCCAATTCCAAGTGAACCGTGGAGGAGAGCGGTATTTTGTATTTAATCAATAGCTCGTATACGGATTCCAGAATTGAGCACCCGAATAAATCCCAGCAAGTGACCCCACCGGGATTGGAACCCGGATTTTTTTGGTAAATTTGCACCACAGGCAAGCACCCCAACCCTAACTCTCCCACAATGGTCAGGTGGTCAATGGTGATGGTCAGGTTGGTAGTCATTTTCCTCTAGGGAGGTAAGGGATACAATAATTGTAGTCTGGTGTGTCCGCCTACTCTCTCTTATATAGGAATTACTGAAAGAGTAAACAGGGGCTACACAAACCCAATATTTGCCCAAGGCGAGTTCTTTGTACATTTTGGTACAAATCGATGATTACAAATGTAACCATATGTTACCTATTTTAAATAATGGTCGAGTCCAATTAAATATGGTACATGCCCATAACGGCAATGGAGCCGCGTATAGCTGAAGGTACAGGGTGAGTAAAAAAAATGACCCTGATTGTGTCCGCCATTTTAAATTTTTAAGAAACATATATCTAACATACGTGGTATCATCTGAAAGCTTAGTTTATTATCTTTATTATGCTACAAAGATCATTCACATTGGTTAGGTATAGACCGATCTACAGTCGGTTGAATCAAGTAGTTGGTTTTGTGCTCTGTCCACGGGTTCGCATTAAAATGAACGGCGTTCAGCGAAGGAAATCAGTGTCCAGAATAAAATCGGGCTATTTATTGACTGCAGAATAAATGTGACGCTATTTAACCCCACAAAATTCAGTCACAACTTACCACTAGTGCCCTCTTAACGTTTTTATGTCCTCATCACTCATAACAATCATTTGAAAGATAAAGTAACTTGATACGTGTGTCAGGTTCTGGAGGAGTTGAATGAATCATACCATACGAAGGAACAGACTTCGGTGACAACCTTTTGAGGTTTAAAGTATTGTCTATATTGTAGACCAAAATAGGCCACATCTTGAAAAAGTGTTTGAAATAAAACTTGCCCTTGTCACTGGCTTTTACACCATTAAGATACCATTTTAATTGATATAAACATGGATATACCCTTATCATGATTTTGGGGAGTCATTTACTTGTTTGGCCGCTGTGCATTCAAATGAGAATCCGTGGATAGGGGAAAAGCTGACAACTTGATTCAAAAGACTGTAGCTCCACCTATACCTAACCGATTGGAATTATCTTTGCAACAAATTAAAGATTATGAAATAGGCTTTCCGATTATACCACATATGTTAGATATATGTTATCTAAAAATTCAAAATGGCGGACACAGTTAGGGTCATTTTTTTACTCACCCTGTGGTAAGACTCCTCCCCATGTAGTGTGCAAATGGGCCTAGGCAATAAAATCAATATGTTGGTTATACATGAGACTCCCTAGCATTATCAATTATAATGGTGTTTATATTTTATTCCGTATAGGGTTGATTGATTCAGACCTTGTTCACCAAGGAGATTTAAGTGGCTCAATGATGATTAATGTTTGTGTATGTCCACCCTAGGTCCAATGGCACAAAAGGCAGGGGAACAATAGACAATCACCCTAGTATAATATGTGTTTGTAGTGGACCATTAAAGGTGCTTGTTCCGATTTATGTCTATTGTGTTCTCTACTTGATATGAGAGCCGTACATATACGCCGTATCAAGTACCGTGGGAAACAAACTTGTGGTTTTGATGGTAGAAGCAATAATGCATATTGCAAAGCCCAATTCAATACTGTGCTAATATTGATGGTTAACCATTAAAACGGCAGTTTTTTGTTTATATCTTGGGAATGAAATGGATTTGAGGGCTCAAATTCCAGGACGATAATGAGAAAACTACCGCCTTTCATCTGATATCAAAAATCGATACTACTTCCGGGTAAATCTTGGGGGTCCCAAAGACGATCGGAACACGCACCTTTAAATTATTTCATCTACCTTTAAATTCTGCAGTTCCAGTGTAGAGAATTTCAGCATTGCTGCCATCATTCTCAATACGATATATAGTACCGTCCAAAGCAGTCCAATATATATGCATTTCTTTCTTGTCATAGTCGACGGCTACCGGATAGTATGGATCCCTGGTGACGGTGTATATAAGTAGAAATTTTCTAACGGTGCGAGACTGTTCAGGTCATCCAATGGTGCAGTAAATATGTTACCGTTATTTTGATCCGCTATTATCACGAAAGGTGCTGCAATTCAATAAGTAATTAAGGAGTTAGACTGTGTTCACGAAAATACCCAGAGACGTTTCAATAATGTGGGGGAGTTTCAGCATTTGAAAAGGATGAATATGAGGTTGGCAATCCTCCCCAGTTGGAGACTAGTCTCAATAGGTATCCATATACTTCATATAAGGGTACCACCTACTGCCACAAAAAGACGATGTCATTGAAATTCCCATTGAGTGTGGATGGAGCAAACTTTTTTACCTCTTTTTCTCTGAAAATGATAAAAGCATGCAATAATTACTTGCATTATCCGCGTTCTGTAATTTATGCAATGTAATTTTAGCAGTAAAGAAGTATATCAAATCTTCATGAGAAATTTCACTTTCGTGTACACTGAGTTTCAACGGTAGTGTGTTTGACTCTTATAGGAGAGCCACTGTTGGGACTAGTTGGAGACAGCATAAAGATAGAGCTATATTATTTTATGTGGAATAGATATCATGATGCAGGTCATTTGTGTCCATAATAAAACAATTGCATTCGATATTAGAGGTTGATACGCAAAAACACGTAGGTCTACATGAGATGAGTTGCAGAAGTTTAATTGACCCATAAATGTATTAGGCCCTATGATTATTTTAATCAAGAGAATATGAAATACTTGTATACCGTTGTCAAGAAATGTAGTGTCCCTGTGACTGAGTGTCCTACCTATTGTGTTCTCCGTTGTTTACTGCATACGTCATTTATTTCACCTCTATACCATATACCGCATAGCCTCGTCTACAAGGTCACGGTTTATTTCGTATTTGACACTGTAGCTAAGACACTCTCTCATGAAGTACTTCAGGTTCGTTACATCGGTATAGTAGTATGGTGTGAAGAGTGAGGGATCATGGCAAAATGGCAAAATATAACTATAGAACTTTCTTGAGAATCATTCATCAACATAATGATTCTCACGAATGTCTACTACCATACGTTGACAAAATCATAAGATCACCAACTTTAGTCAGTACATTCATCCGTAAAGCAATACAGTCAAATATGAATAAAAACGTGGATTCTTGAGAGCTCCATGATAAGGCCACTGGATGTAACCCATAGACGCTACTAGCCACTTCGAAAATTACTACAGGGTAAGTCTATTGCTCCAAATTTGCTTTCCAAAACCATTTACTTGATAAAACATACCAGTCCTATAATGTCAATCATGAAATCATGCAAGTAAAAAGTAATGCATCCACGATTTTAGCCTAAAGGTCTGTTCATACTTGTACTGCAATGCAGTGCAGTGCTGCTGCAGTGCCGACATATCGATCACTTTCTATTGCAACTTGATGCAACCCACTGCAATGCAAGTTAAAACGAATTTAACTTTGTTGCAGTAGTGCATTGCAGCATCTCGGGCAGAGACTGCTATTCAGGCAATGCAACGCACTGAATCTATTCAATAATACAACGCACTGCACTGCAGTGCAGTAGAAGTGTGAACGGACCTTTACCGTAGGCTAGTTACATTTGAAGACACCTTTCCTAAACATTACTTAATAAGCTTTAAAGAAAAACAAGACTCATGACAATAGCAACTGGCACTATTGATGGGTACTTAGATAAGCTTACCTGTCTCACAATTAGTTCCCAAATAGCCTCCCCCACACACGCAGGAATAGCCGTCAGGACCTTGTACGCATCTTCCGCCGTTTTGGCAAGGTTGGCCATCACAGCTAAAGTCGTTAATTTCTGGGGGAAGTATAAATGATGCTTGTGAAACTTTTCGCGTTCAATGATAATGAGACTTTGAGATATAAGAGAAACCTGTACGTAGATTATGACATTGTTTTTATCACAGCTCTATCAAACCCGTGGATTAAACAAAGGAATTCCACGTTTTACCTATAGGTACCCATCTCCCTTTTGGTTTCTTAAAGTGTCTATTTGCTACACAAAATATGTGAACACGCACGCAGACTACTCACACAGATATTGGTTCATTCTTCATGTAAGACATCATGGAATTAGCTTAGCATGAAATCTTCTATAAGAGGATCAAAGGATTACAAGGATTGTACAGCTTTATTCCGTAAAAGAGTCTTTACTCTACTCTAACTCATGAATATCTTACACCAAGGACACACCCAGATATTCGCGCACGCGACAGTTACGAGGTTTAGAAAACCGGGTGCATGCAGATGCAGATGCGGTAATACACTGGGAACGCCTGGGAACACCCAGACCCAGGTGTGTTCAGGAATGTAAGAATTAGGCCTAGCTAGGGACCGACCAGGTAAACTCGTGAATCAAGAATATTATATATAGTATGTGTGCGGTTTATTCCGTTAATGTATTTAAAGACACTGTCAGTGATTCACTGGAAAGAGTCAAAATGTTTGAAATCTGCAGGAATAGCTTAAAAGTGAAGGATAAGTTTGTAGAAATCCCGTAAATTATTTCTGCAACTGAAAAAAATTAACAGAAACGGAAGAAAAAACAGCATTATTCAAAGATATGAATCTCCATTCACCCTCGTGTTGTAGTAAGTGTCCGTACGGACAGTATAAGGACTAAAATATTCGATCTAGTCCTTATTAGGTTGCTTTCAGTCTTAGCACGTGTAGGTTGCTGTACTTACAGACATGCAAAATCTGATTTTTTATGATTTTTTCGATTTTCTGATTTTGCAAATCATTGATAGTGCCTTTAAGCCCAGATGTACCCGATTGTAAAACAACCCAAGTGATCTCTTGGGATCACTTAAGTACCTATTTCACAGTATTCTCCCTGGAATCCAGTTTTACACACACATTCATATCCATCTGTGAGCTGTCTACAGGGCGCTCCATTTTGACAGTCTAGTGGACAATTGAAAATTTCTTCCGCTGCAAATTCAAAAGAAAAACAACATGTTATGCTATACAATAATATGATAATTATGACTAGAGTTCAATTTTTTAAATCACATGTCAGCAGATATAGTTGTGATGGAAGCAATATGTGACCTATAATAGACCGTTGGTAATTAAAGGATATCATTGATCCCATTACCAGTGGTCACAGACAAAGGTCATCTTTATCTTTATGACTGGGACTAAGGGAGGGGTCATTATTTACGCCGGGGGGGGGGGGGGAATGGAGGATTTGAGGGGGAACCCGAAAATTTTTTGTAAGAGAGAGGGGGAACGTGAAATTTTTCATCAATGAATAAACGAGAGAGAGGGGAACATGAACTTTTAAATGGGGAGTGTGAAATTTTTTAACGGAAGCGAGGGGGGAACGCGAAATTTTTTGCCGAAAAAAAGTTGAAATCCTCCATTCCCCCCCCCTGGCATAAATAATGACCGCTCCCTAATATACTAAGAGGGATATGGTGGTAAATATTTATGTCCACGTGTGCCTCGGCTAGTGTGTCATAACTTTGTGCTCAAAGTACATTTGTATAATGCATATTAGATTTCATATTTTGGTGTATGCTTAGTGCTTACTCTGCTGTTATACCCATTTATTTTTCTTTGTAACGCAGGATTTTTTAGAAACCGAGACTATAAATTAGCAGTTACTATTCCAAAATGAAATATTGTTAAAGGTTGCCGAATTCAGAATCCTGTACACCTATCTTTGTCCTCAAACTAGTCCTACAAAATTGATGATAAAACTCCAAAAGTTGATTATTTTCTTTGATGTATTTCCGGTGCACTTTTGGCATTAAGTTAAGAAATTAAATTCGGTTTTCCTGAAAATTGTTAATTTTCTTTTTGTAAAAAATCATGCCGAGACACACATGGACGGGGTATTTGTGTGTTTTCCTATCCCTCTATAGCATATTCATCCCAGTTTATGACATAATCGAAAGAAACCCGATGAATAGCTGATTGTGCCAATTGAAGGCGTAGCCCCAATTTTGACCCTGTTTTGGACTCAATAATCTACATTATATCCTTCATTAATATATTCATGTTCATTGATTGGTTAAAAGTGCGTCACATGACCGCAAATAGTTCAACTATTTGCATGAAAGAGAGCGAAAGAGAGATTAGGGGGAAATAGGCGCCTATTTTCCCTCTGACGTCAGGGAGAATAGGCCCCTTTTCCCTCTGTCTCGATACGCGTGTTACCAGTTCATGTATCAGCTCCTTTACTGTGATCAATACGGATGTTGAATTAGGCATCGACAATAATAGACTCTTGCTTGCATTACTCAACGTATCAAGCGCACGTGTGTATTAGTTATTGCTGTAAATTGAAATTTGACGCAGTAATGAGGCTAATTCACCTTTGACCGTCGTTTGCAGACGACACCGTAACAACAACATGGCTGCGCCCGTAAACACCGGTGAAAACCCTTCTGCAACTCCGCGATTTTCTCTCGTAAACGAAGATGAACTTACACAATTCATCGATAGCGCGGATAGTATAGTGAAA
The DNA here is from genome assembly GCA_023653785.1 of Ophioderma brevispina. NCBI lineage: Eukaryota > Metazoa > Echinodermata > Ophiuroidea > Amphilepidida > Ophiodermatidae > Ophioderma > Ophioderma brevispina. The sequence continues at coordinate 9,490 of JAMKCH010001269.1, forward strand.
ACACGAAGAAACAAATTAAGTATGGTCTGTCAGTGTTCGAGGAGTTTTGTAAGCAAATTAACGCCGGTGATTTCAATGTCATGGACAACGCTGATCTCGACTTGTTATTGTCGCAGTTTTATGCCGGTGCACGGAAAACAGAAGGGTGAGTTGTACAGCAAAAAATCTATGCAGTCAATTCGGTGCGGACTTCAGCGTCATTTTCTTGCCGAAAAAGAAGTTGATATCATAAATGGATCGGACTTTCCTTGGTCTAAGAAGGCATTCAAAGCCTTGATGGTTCGGCTCAAAGCAAATGGAAAAGCCAGTGTGAAGCATCAACCATCAATACTAGATGAAGACATGACTCGCATTCAATCTAGCATAGATATCACTACTGCCAAGGGTTTACAGCAGAAGGTATTTGTTGACCATTTTGAACATAGATCCCTAAACCATAAGTCAAAGCGTAAGATCATGATTGATTTATTTTAATCTTTCATTCAGACAAAATGTTAAATCAAGGCAAGAGGTTTTCACTGTTCACTAAGATTAACATGCTGATATTGTTATCAGGTTATACAGGCTTTAGAAAATGACTTCTAGGGATCCCTAGGGAGTACAAATTCCGTAATTCGTAAAAATGGAACTAATAGCACATTTTCTAAAAAAATTAGATTTTTACACAGTTGCATTGGTTGGTAATTGGCTAGTAAACTATACATAAGAATGGTAAAGCTCAAACCTTTCACGTGTTGTAAAAGAAGGGATCCTCGATAATAAATCAACGACTGCTGAATAGCCGGTAAATAGCACCATGTACGCTCATTCATGACATTAGCCAACTGTTCCGTTGGTTCAGAAAATTTAAGAGAGGATCATTTTCACAAGATGGTGCTATTTCATAATGGACGGATTAAATTTCACGTTTTCAGCCCCGCCCTTGAATTAGGATCGGTGATATCCGAATCTAATAATAAAATCCCTTCCTTTATGACAAATTCACACTTTTGATTAGTACTGTTCACAAGTATGGTTCACTGGAAAATTTCAAAACTTCTCATGAATTTTGTGCCGCGAGCGGATTACCAGATACAAACTAAGTCTTGTTTCCGTTTTTCCTTTTGTTTGTTTCTTTTTGTAGTGGTAAGATTGTACTTACTTTGTGGAACATAAAGTCCACCAGCCTGCACCAAATTAACTGTTCCAACTCGTTCAGGTGGCTCTAAGCCATTCTTGTTCATCCTTACTAGACTCCGTATTTGCCAGCTGGTCCAATAAACGTAATCTCCGCGGACAGCTATACCAATTGGTAGAAAGTTTACTCTTAATGGGTCCTCTTTAAGCAACACCTCCCGGTTGTTCCCGAGCAAATCGGACACTTCAATAGCATTATTGGTAGCATCAGTCCAGTACATTTTTTTATCTTGATAGCAAATTGGAAATTGAATTGATTATAGATTTTAAACAGATCAATATTCCTGATATTTCGAAAAGTCATATACTCATAATGTAATTTTAAATTAAATATGTAAAGCTCCTCTCACATATACCCTTTTCACCTAAATGTTTACGGAAAAAATCGGAATGATTGTGTGGACGGAAAAATAAGATAACGTCAATGGGAGACAGTGGTCTTCAAAACAATCGGGGCATTTATGCTGTTATGTACGTTACTTTATTTTTTCTGTCCCATGCGATCTGTGACAAGCGCCATCCTGTGTCTACAACGTCAAAAATCCCTTGAGTTTCCCTCTGAGAAGAATGGACTAAGACTTTTAAATTTCTTAACTCGGATGGATGGATGGATGGATGGATGGATGAATTGGTGGACAATGCAAAATCTCAACGTACCTCTAAAATCAATGGCGAGACCTTGAGGCAGAGAAAGGTCTGTATCTACTAAAATAATTCTTGCTGATCCATCGGTGTTGGCGCGCTCTATCTTGGGCGTACCGCTGTAACTTGTCCAGTAGATATGGCTGCAGATTCGATTTTTTTTTTTAAATAGTGTAAATTAAATTAATAGAAAGCATAGAAAGCATCTTATCAGGTAATTTTTATTTAAAGTGTGGGCAATTTCCAGGCAAATACATACATTATGCGTTCGCTCTATCTCGCAAGACAACAATTCCCTAGAATGCTTTAAAAACCGATTTTGAAGGCCTATTACCAGTGGGTTGTCATGGGACTTGCTTATACTTCCCTGAAAAAAACATTGATTGCAAAAGAAATACCTAAATACCTTCCTACATGTATTTGAACCATATTTTTTAACATTTTGAAATATCTCAGCACTTTATCTAAAAATGTTGAATATCAAACACCTTACATCTTAACATGTTTATACATTTTACCAAATTTCCAATTTGTTCTCGAAATTGATATTTATTATGATTTCAAAATGTCAAAGTTTATTAAACAAATTAAGGAACACACAAAACTTTAAGAGAAAAGCATACTAAGTAAAATGATTTCCCTGTGGGTTTTTTTTTCACTTTGAGAAAAAAAGTGTTTGTTTGAAAACCTAGATGTCATGCTCGAGCAGGTCAGTTGGTAAATGCAAACAACTACTGAAAAAGGAAATTGGCAGCCCAACAAGTGTTGAAAAACCCATCTGCGATTGGCCGGATTCGAACCGGCAACCCCCGTATTATTAGCACAGCGTTCTTGCTAATTGAGTTAACAAGCCAAGGTTGGTGGGGGAGCGATAGATTTCAATCTATAGGTATTAAGTCTGATAAGTTTCCATTGCTTTCCTATCGGATAGCATCAGAAAGGGAAGGTATATGTACATATACGGAATTCACATTTTTTTCTCCAGGCAGACTTTTTTAATCTTTTCCTGGAATGACCAGCGCACACAAGTGTTGAGAAAAAAAAAGCATGTGCGCTTGGCCGGATTCGAACCGGCAACCCCCGTATTATTAGCACAGCGTTCTTGCTAATTGAGTTAACAAGCCAAGGTTGGTGGGGGAGCGATAGATTTCAATCTATAGGTATTAAGTCTGATAAGTTTCCATTGCTTTCCTATCGGATAGCATCAGAAAGGGAAGGTATAATTACATATACGGAATTCACATTTTTTTCTCCAGGCAGACTTTTTTAATCTTTCCCTGGAAATGGCCAGCGCACACACGGGTTGACCCCCCCCCCCCCACGAAGCTGCTAAATTTAGAGAGAGAGAGTCGGACATAGAACGGACTCGGTGTTTCTGATTCGGACATGACTCCGCAATGTTGGCTTTGCCTGATTCATTCTCTGATTCACCTGATTTCTTAGTAATAAATGATTTTGACCTGATTGTACCTGCAAAATTGTCAACAAACTAGGGGAATGTGGCTACAAATTATTTTCCAGCTGTACTCAAAGAATACTATTGGGATAATATACATGCATGTTATTACCTAGCCAGTTCATCGATCACAATTCCTCCAGGTCCTTGCACGTTCTCTAAGATAATCTGTGGTCCAGTTCCATTGAGAGAGGCTCTCCAGATGTTGGCTTCATCAGCATTTCCCCAAAATAATTGCTGAGAAAGTCTATCTACGGCTAGGCCTTCACCTGACACAAACAAACATGCAAACAAAGAAAATGTTAAGTACCACGAGCACTAGCCACTGAGGGATCCAGGTGTCCTCCATGCAAAATAATAAATAAATAAGCAAAATAAATAAACAAATAAGCAAACAAACAATAAACAAATAAATAATGTACAGTAATTACGTACATGTACAACAAAATTATCCATCATATACAAAAGAAATTCATTTAAAAAGTCCAGAATGGGGAACTGTATCACACTATGAATCAAATATAATGCTAGACAAAGATCCCGCTTAAACCAAAATATCCTGCAAACGCAAACGCAAACGTAACGTAATAATATTGATGGTTCGAGAACGATTCGACTAGCGTAATTGGTATTTTCGAAGCCATATCGTTAGTAAAGCAAAGCCAGTGTAATTTGTAAGACTTCATTGATATTTTGTTAGTTCCCTTACAAACCGGTAACTTACAATAAACTCCATCGACCACTACTTCTACGTTTCTTCCATCAGGAGTTGCTCGTGCGATATGGTCATTCCCCACATCGCTCCAGTAAAGCTTGTCGTCTGCAGTATTGAAGGTAATAGTGAATGGATAACCAAGCCCTTCTATTGGTAAGGCAGTAAAATTTAACGTATCAAACGGAGCAGAATATATGGGTCCACCAGGTACGACATCTACAACAAACACTACAAGAAAATTAAAAAATTATAAAAAATAAAACTTATCCGAATCCAGTTTAGGGTTATGATGTTCACCATAAATCAATATTCATCACTGTATGGATTCAGTCTGGTTTAAAAATATTTACTGCTTAGAAACAAGTTAAATATTATGAAATGTTTGAGGTAAGGTGGCGTGAAACATTTAAGATTATAAGATTATACAAGGCTTTCATCTCCTGTCACACATCCACCAACAAACACACACACAAACTTATTTTTGTTGGGAGCTATAAAAGACCATACATCTGTTGTTTGTTCCTTTTCTCTGCCCCAAGCCTGTGTGCAACGAGTCCACGTTTCTCAGAGTTGGTTGTTACCTTTACAACAAAAACTGACACAGAGGTTCCCTAGGCTATGGCTCATTAAACGGCATTGTCAATACGCCGAAGAATGCTTGCACTCTGACGGGTAAGGTACAAACAAGCCAAAGTTGCTGATTTCCTCGTGATATCGCAGAGTACGGTCTGTAAAATTCTCAGACATCATCGAGAGGTGGGTCAAAAGTGATCGCCGACTGCTTAATCTGTGCCGTAGATCCCTGAAAATGCTAACGAGCTGTCTTCGTCATTTGGGGAGAAGACACTATGGAATCAACGTTTCCCGCCATGCTTCAACATGGTTACCAAGGAAGATGAGTGACCAAATGTCCACGCCTAACCGTTCACCACAGTGTTGCTCGAAGTCGCTGGGCTAGGGAGCACAGAAGATTACAGCTAGGACACTTGCGTCATGTTGTCTTTATGGACGAGAGCTGCGACATCCTTGACCGTCAAGATAGAAAATAAGGGTTCGCCGATTACGTGGTGAGAACCTCCGAGATGACCGTATTCAGGAATCGACTCAAGATGGTGGCACCTCAGCAATGGTATGTGCCGGTTTTCATTATGGAGGAAAAACGTCGCTGGTGGTGCCAGATGGAAACATGAATGCCGTCGTGTACCGGGACATTCTGGAAAACCACTGCCTACAAGAAAGGTTTATGCAAACAATTTTCGACTGCAAGACGGCAACGCCACGCCGCTGTAGTGAAACAATTTTTGAGGCAGAGGAGGTGGAGCAGATACCATGGCCTGCTTGCTACCCTGATATGAACCTATAAAGCATGCCTGGATGCCTTAGGCCGAGCTATCAATGATAGGGACAATCTTCCTCAAACTCTACAGGAGTTAGCTCAGGCTCTGACCAATGAGTGGGACGCTCTGCTCATTTACCTTATAAACAACGTTGTGGACATTATGTCGTGACGTCTTGATGCACTGATTAACGCCATACTCGATATTAGTGTACTGATTGGCATTTAAACAGTACTATTGAACATTTCGATGAATGAAATCACCTAAAAATGCTTAAACTAAACGATGTGAACAAATTGTAACAAAATCCTTAAATCTGCATTTCATACCCCTTTTTCCTTTAAGGATAAGGAAACAGTTCGTAAAATGGTAATTTTGGACTTAAGTTACGGCGGATATGTTTGGAAAAGACTGATCAATCAAGTACTGTGGCGATATACACCCTTATATCATAAATAACTCGCACTGTTAGATCATGCATAAAAACTGGGAAAAATATTTTTCCAACTTTGGCAACGTTTACATTACAACCCCCCTAGGATGCTTAGAGAAGCCGTCAAGAGGCGGACACGTGGCGTGGAATGGAAATTTTCTTTGTTTGTGGATTCCGCCAAACAAACACTCCACGTAATAAATACGATTTGGTACAAATGCATTTGGCTTGGGCATACAATTTTTTTGGATTCAGTTGCAATAAGAAAATCTGCATGCGATTAAAACTGCAAACAAATGTAATATTGAAAAAAAAAATCCCAGAATTTCACTTTTCAGCCTAGCAGACGCGATATTAGATCTTCAACCAAAGTATAAATTTAAAAAAATATTGAAAGTTAAAACTTGCGGGATCCCCCTGGCGGTGGTAAGAGAGAGAGAGAGAGAGGTTGCACAGGTGGAGACGGAATGGGACGGTAGTTGGTAAGAGAGTGAGGTTGCACTGTTTTCTGGGGAATAAAAGTCTGAAATACGCAAAGCGTGACCTGTCACCTTTGGCTTACAGACCTAACACAGTAGATACTAAGGTCTGCGATGCAAGTGTCAATCTAGATCGGGTCAGGCGGTCTGAATAGTTAAAGGTAGAGGATACCAGACTGGCGGACAGACAGACAGATTTGTATGACAAAATCACCCATGCCCTTTTGGCCAGGGGAATAAAAAGGGAATTTGCCCACCTTGAGCACCACAAAACAAAGCACAAGAATATTAATTTCAGAAATGAAAAACGACTTATAAAAAATTGTGTGTAATCTCTTCCTGAATCAAGAAATTATGCATTATATAAAAGAGTGGTATTCACATAGACAGAGTCATCTATTTTATGGAAAGAAGGTTATGATTTATGTTTCTTCTCGCATGGAAGCATATCATCGAAAACACCTGATACACATTTTGAATTAATCGGTCTAGCCGTTGGATAGACCAAAATTAGGTCGACCCATTTGAAGGACGTTTGTCAAACATAAAAACTAACAGTTCCTTGGCCTTGAATTCAATGGGGTAATGCCGAAAAAATATGGAAAATTCTTTGCTACCAAAATCTCAATTTTGATGGAGTACAGTAGGGGGATGGGGTGTCGATAAGGTCACCCATTTTTACGTATTAGGCGGTTTCACGGGAGGTAAATAGGTTAATTTGGCCAGGCCTGCATCCTGAACAACCCCAAGCATGCAGGAATACAAAGGAGTCACCTGCAGAAATAGCTGAAATGTTCAGGTGAACCAGGTGCATGTATTGTATTCTTCTCATGCTTGGATGATCTGGAGGACAAACCAAAAGTCCGTTCAACATAATTTAACTCCGTGAAAGGACCCTATACGCATACCTGTTCCAGATGTTTGGTCCCCATCACTATCACCGCCATCTACATTAATCCCGACATTACACAAGTCACCATCACAACAGTTGATTTGATAAGGAATATCTTGTGTACAAAAGTTTGCTACATCACATGAACGTATGAATTGCGGCGGTGTCCCATCAAATCCTGGAATATGTACCGACTAAAATAATGGCAACAAGATCAAAATCAATGTAAACTTCTTATTTTACTAAAACGGTTAGGTCGTGTAAAGAGAACACGTCAACTTTTAAAGGAGTTTTTTGGAAGAAATGTACTTATATATCCCTAACCTCCCTAGAGGAAAATCTGAGGGTCACCGAAAAAGTGCGGTAGCGGTATATTTCCCCTGACGCAAGGCAAGGGTCCGCTCCGTGAATTTTTGAGAAGTCCATTTTAAAGCAGTTAAGGGACGTAAGGATTGTAGATACAATAAATAAAACTTGCTTCAAGAGTACGTATTTGAAAAAGTGTGTTTTGGACAATTTTTTTTTTTTCGTGGATGGATGAGGGAAGGGTTGTGGGGTGATCAAGAATTATTTTGGATATCGCACACGCACTGATGCTTATATTTGAGTTCGTATTTACTGTAGTTGCCAAAAGGATTTTAACAAAATAACAATTTAACCTACTGATATCATTCAGTTGATGATTTCTCCATGAGTACCATCATACAGGTTAAGTACAAATGGACCCTGGTTGTGTCCACCACTTTGAAGTTTTGAGTAGCATATATCTAACATATGGTCGGCCGCGTCACATACTGACGTATTTGCAAAATACGAATTTCGAGAAAAACGGCTTTGAAGATTTTTCAATTTTAATTTGCCCCATACTGTTAATTAAAACATATATTTCAATTAAAACCTAGTGGAAAATCGCCTAATATGACTAATCAACTTGCAATTTATTTAGATATGCGAAAAATTATGTTAAATAAAATACGTCACTATGTGAAACGACAAAATACCAATTCTTCAGTGAACTGCAAAATACGTCGCACAAATACATCACTATGTGTTGCGGCGAATACTTCAAAATACAGATACGATGCTATGGGCATGCGCAGTATAGATTTTCGACAAATACGTCGTTATGTGATGCGGACAATTTAATGTTTTGTAAAAACGTCATAATTAGTTAATTAATATTTTACTAATTAAGCCACTTTAAGGTTTAAAACTTGGTGATTATGTAGAAAAGTACAAAACAAACGTACATGTCAAATTTCTCCAAAGTCCAAAATGTCGAATACGTCACTATGTGACGCGGCCGACGATATATAGTATAATCGGAAAGCTTATTTCATTATCTTTAATTTAATGCAAAGATAATCCAATCGGTTATAGGCCGAGTTACAGTCTTTTGAATCAAGTTGTCAGATTTTCCCCATCCACGGATTTCCATTTGAATGCACAGCGGTCAACAAAGCAAATCATTCCCCAAAATGATGATAAGGGTATGTCAATGTTTATGTCAAATTAAGTAGTATCGTAATGGTGTAAAAGCCAATGATAATGATAAGATTTATTTCAAACATTTTTTACAAGATGTAGTGTATCAAATATAGACAATACTTTAAACCTCAAAAGGTTGTCACCGATGTCTGTTCTGATACATGTATCAAGTTACTTTATTTTTTAAATGATTTTATGAGTGATGAGGATGTAAATAGGTTTAGAGAACATCGATGGTAAATTGTGACTATGTGGGGTCAAATATCTTCACATTATTCTGCAGTCAATAAATAGCCCGATTTCCTTCTGAACACTTTCCTTCTGGCCGTTCATTTCAATGTGAATCCGTGGACAGAGCGCAAAACCGACTTGATTCAAATGACTGTAGCTCGGTCTATACCTAACCGATGTAAATGATCTCTTCAGCAAATTGACGGACACAATCACGGTAATTTTTTTTTCCTCACCCTATACAGTGTGTCTCAAAAAAAATTGTGCTGTGATTCTCAGGACTTGCGCCTACTTTGGAATCACTCAACCGTGGATTTTTTCTTGCCCGCATATAGCAGAGTCTGTTATCTTCTTTTCCTGCAAAAATTAGAAACTTCCATCAGCACCTTATGCATATATCGGTAATTATGCAAGACCATGCTTTTCAACTTCTGCCAATGGGATTTACACAGTTAAGGAGTGAAGGGAGAAAACTTGGGCTGAGCATTCAGTCAATAGCTCTCTAACCATAAATCATATAAACTTACACAGTGGGTCCTTGCGACAAGATAAACTATTTTGGTATGCCTTTCAGCAAAATTGGAGCATTGTTATAGTTGACCAATTGTACAGGCCCATACACGCAGAATTTATTTGGGGTGTTCGTGAAATATTGAATGTGGACATTTTCGGGGGCGGGGTCTCCGCTTGTGTAGATATTTGCGTACAAGTGGACCTACCCCTATCCCAAACTGTCCTTTCGGGATTTTTGAACACTTCATCACCAGAAGGAAACTTTTGTAAGAAACCAGTAACAAAGTGGTGCATTTGGATTTGAGGGTATGACCGCAAGCCCTACGTACGAGCCTGCCTAGATGACCTTACATGACCCCTACTTTACTTAAGCTACCCTGCCAGAATTTCTACCATAGTGAAGGAATCCCTAGTGAAGGCTAGACGACTCTTTCCCCAAGTTGTACCAGCAACTACAACTTTGGGGAAAGACAGACATGTTCATACTAGGGATTTTTCACACACTGGCTTACACAAAAAAACATGATGGACATTCTGGAGGGGTAGATGAAGTAATATAGGGGTCGTTTAAGTGAAATTTGGATCATGAAAGGCCATAGGGCATTGATTAAAGAATGCTTCCATTTTGTAGAAAAAAGAATTCTGGATTGTTTGCCTGGTCATAAGGATTCATAAAATGCATACTTTGATTGATGCTCTCGATGCGATTTATGGTTAGAGACCTGTAGGTAAAATGCTCAGCCAAGTTTTCTCCTCTCACTCCTTAACTGTGTAAATCCCATTGGCAGAAGTTGAAGTGGCATGATCTTGCATAACTGTCGATATTTGCATAAGGTGTTGATGGAAGTTTCTAATTTTTGCAGGGAAAGAAGATAACTGACTATGCTACATGCTGCCAACAAAATTTCCACAGTTGAGTGATCCTAAAGAGGGCGCAAATCCTGATAATCACAGCACAATTTTTTGAGACACCCTGTATATTGAAATGGAGTTCAAATTACGCCACAAGCGTCACACCTCCTTCAGCTTGTGTTTATATGTTAGGTTATTACGTAATTTGCACATGAGGTCAATGCACTGTTATGAATGTACACTAATGGTGGGTTCAGACTTCGTCGGCTGACGTCGGTCGACATTAGCCTTCCGAATCCGAACACGCTTCAAGTTGCGAGCAAAGTGCATAAAAATAGGGGCTATGGCAACCGAGATTTCAAGTCGTCCATATTTTCTGTGACATGTAGTGATTTCATATAGATTAGATTTCAATAGATTCCTTACCTTTTATTTGGTTGCAGAAATACTTAAAATGAAAACAAAAGGCGATTTGTATATATGCTTATATTTAATAGAAAACATATGCTCCTATTTGCTCCTATAGGAAATTAGAAATTTAGCAATTTGTGTACAGTTCTCAGTTTAATCTTTTCAGATGGGGATATTTTCGCTAGAAAGCTTTAGACCAGGGCAAAATCAAAATTTTTCACATTTTTAGGGATGCTTGTTATTTGAAATCTCCGTTGCATCTTTAATAAACCTACAAACTGGGATTCACATTTGTGTCTGTGCATTTCACGGAGTACGCAATTTATCAACTGGAATAGCCAATTTCTTCCAGACCACCCGAATGCATATATATGTGCCTTTTATTACGATGTAATTTAATGAAATAGCTCATTTCTTACAGAAACTCAATGCATAAGTATTTCATTGAATATTGGTCTCATGTGCTCCAAGTACAAGTACAGGTCTTCAAAATTAGTTCACTTACAAAACATGTTCCAGAGGGACATGGGAATGGAAGTGCGCCATCACCGCTAAAATCATCACTGGCACATGACCCTGGCGTAACTTGCTCTGATTCTGTCAGATTAGCCTCACAATGCCAGCAGTCGATCGTTTCAGATGTAGCCGCGGCTTCCTCTAAACCCATGGAATTGCACAGATTGCCTTCACAACAGTAGGAGCAGATTCTCCCGGTGGATTCATCAGGACCTTCAACATCTAGACAAAATGTTGGTGGACATTCCTCGAAGCGTTCAATACATCCTCTTTGAACTTGCGCAAATGACAATCCTTCTTGCAATGAAATAGTAGAGTTTGCCTGCGATTAAAGAAAGGAAAAGCATTTTTCTCTAAAGTAAGTGGTATAACGTTGATATGCGATAGTACTACTACACTTTATTCAATCGTGATTATTCTTTAGAACACCATGCAATGTCATAAAAGAATATCATCACAACCAATCCTATACTGACTGTGTGCTGTTGTGGTTGAATGGTGCGTGACGGGTGGTGGTATTTGATTGATGTTGTTGTTGTTAAATAAAGCATAATACAAAGAAGGAACGTTAGGGGAAATTAATTGCTTTCAACGTAGTTGGTAGTGCATACTCTTGTGGCGAAACACCCGGGTGCCGAATGCCCTCGCTATCATGACTAGCCGAATTCGGGGTCATTCTGCAGGGAGAATGGAAGTGAAAATCACGTGCTTGTGATGTGTAGAGCACGTGTTTACGCATTTTTCGTGATTTTATGGACAATTCTACAATGAAACTCATTAAAAATCAGGCTTTTGGTATTTAGGAACAAGCATATATAGAATAGTAGACGTAAATACGATCTTGTAACGCCAAAAGCACCCACACAGACCTTATGAAGACCCCTTGCTAAACGTTTCGTTTAGCCAGGTACCCTAATTCGGAACAATGTATACGTTATATGCATTAATATACATATGACTTCCATTGAAAGGTCCCCTTTATTGATTAGGCCGGTTGCAACACGGGTTAGGTTTAGGGTTGGGGTTATAGGGCCTATAGGACATAGGGTTAAGATTAGGGTTAGAAATTACGTTCGGGTTTGGTTATTAGGGTCCGGTGCGTGAGTACAAACATGTGATTAGACATATGTGATTTTCTACTTGAACAAACAAGGGGTTATGTGATTTTATTTTTTGCTGATTGGGGGGGATCATGTTAAATTTATTATCAGTAAACCAAGCACCTATCTGCATATCAGCAGGAAATCATATGATGTATTCCCTAATTGCGTGTGGGATGGCCGCCGGGATGGGTGTATAGGTTCTATGCAATAGGGCCTATGTATTAACTTTACATTGGGAGTTATGCAATTTTCCAAACACATATCGTCGGCCGCTCACATACTGAAGTATTTGACGTCCTACATTTTGAAAACTAGCATGCTGCTGCCTGGGAGGCCTTGAGGGAGCTGAACGATAAGAAGGCCACCCCACCTATACGAATCAAAGGTGATACAACTGAAGAGCGCCTTGACACGTGGTTTTTAGTTTTCTACTTGGCAAGCCAGTTCAGACTAACACTAACCTTGTTGAACCTTTCTTCATTCACAAGATAGCAGACACCCTTCCCATCCAGACTGGACCTTTCACTATAGAGGAGCTTCAGATCTGCATGAAGAAACTGAACAACACCAAGACACCTGGACCCGACAACATTCCTGCAGTAGTCTGGAAGAATCCACTATTCCATGATCAACTGTTAGAATTTTGTAACAACACCTACATGGGAAACAAACCAGCTGCCTTTTCAACATCATTCATCATTCCTCTACCAACGAAAGGCGGCCTCCAACAACCCGAAAACTACAGAGGAATCACACTGTCACCACTGGCGTCTAAGATCTACAACTCCACGCTGCTCAACAGAATCACTCCTCACAAAGATCTCATTCTCAGACGGAACCAGAACGGTTTTCGCAAAGGCAGATCAGCACTACCTCAGATACTTGCCCTCAGAAGGATCTTAGAAGAGTTGAGAAATTTCCAAGAGAAAAGCTTCAATTGTGTTTGTAGATGTTTCCAAGGCTTTGGACAGTGTAAACAGGGCGTGTAATGCGTGTTCTCGCCAACTACGGTGTCCCAGATGAGACTGTCAAGGCAATTGCCATCATGTATGATACCCATATAGCTTTGTGCAGACCATGGATGGACCCACTACTGGAATCCTCCAAGAGATACTCTTGCTCCATATATCTTTGTAGTCTTGGTTGATTACATCCTCAGGCAGAGTCTTGACATCATGAACGACAAAGGACTCACCATCAAACCCAAGCGTCACCAAAGTCAGTATCTTACAGACCTTGACTACGCAGATGATCTAGCTCTAACAGATGATCTGATATGTGGTGCACAAGATCTACTAACATCACATGAGAATGCTGCAGACAAAGTCGGCCTACATTTAAATGCCAAGAAGACTGAATATATGACTGTCAATGAGGAAGATGATGATCAACCTATCTGCATAACTGACGGTAGCCAACTCAAAGAGGTCAAAGACTTCAAGTATCTAGGGTCCTATGTTGCCGACAGCAAGAAAGACTTCCTGTCACGCAAAGGACAAGCTTGGAATGCCTGCAATAATCTACACCACTTATGGCAATCTGGTATCTCCAATTCAACCACCAAGTTGAAATTCTTTAGAGCCTGTGCAGAGAGTATCCTGTTATATGGATCTGAGACCTGGACCATGAAGAAAGAGCTACAAGATAGATTGGATGGCACCTACACCAAGCTTTTTATGCGAGTACAAACATATCCTGGCGTGAGAACAAGACCAACGCACAGATATATGGAGATATCCTCCAATTTCATCTTCTGTTGCCCAACGCCGTGCACGATTTGTCGGTCACTGTCATCGTGCGATTGATCAAGTAGTCTCAGACGTCACATGTTGGAAGTTTACCATGCCAAAACGGGGTCGTCGCCCCTTTAACTACATTGATGTGATTGCTCGAGACATCCAGCAGGATCTATCTGACATCCCCAACTTAATGACAAACAGGGACATTTAGCGCTACATGGTGAACAGCATCTCGGCTGCGGCCGTTAGATAGATAGATAGACGGCAAGGTCATCTGCGCTGCACCGCACCGCAACACACCGTAGAACCTTCTGCGGTGCGTTGCGGTGCCGCACCTCACTGCAGTTCACCGCAGTATCGACATCAGCTGCCGTCGTATTTATTTTACCGCACCGCAATAATCTGTGCCAACATTTTGAAACTTGTGTTGCGTTGCCGCACCGCACAGCAATGCTAGTATGAACGGACCTTTATAGAGCTGTCGATGATAATACGAGCTATGTGGCGGAAACACCCGGTGTTTCAAAAGATGACCTTGTCGTACAGCTTGGGTAAACGGCGGTTGTTTCGCCAAGGAAATGTGGCCTACGTCATTCTATGCTATACGGCAGGTTAATACCTGCCGAAACAATAGGTTAACCCAATGCATGTCCGAATTCAGCTATCTTGCTAGACGGACACAGGCAGTTCTACCATTTACATGCATTCTTGTTCCAAATGCCAAAACCTGATTTTAATAAGTCTTATTTTATTCTGGTCAAGAAAATTACTACTAGTGTCCAACACATCAATAGCACGTTCCTATTGACTCCCCTCTGTTGTTCTTCAGCACTGCCGAAAGGAGGGGAACTCGGTAAAATTTCGACAAAACAAGACTCATAAATATAAGAACATTTCCCCCTAATGTTGTTATTGGCTTATCACTATAATTTGATTATTTCTATCATAAAAATTCTCATCATCGTTGCAATTTAAACTTAAGAACTTACAAAACACATTCCAGAGCATAGAGTGGTTGGGATGCCCTCGGCAATAAATGGGTCAAAGCAGTCGAGCTCTGAGTCGCGCTTTGTAAAGCCTTCAATCCTCTCGCTTGAGCACTGATAACACTCAGTTACTGAAATGATATCGAAAGTTTGGTGAAAAGGTTAGTTTAAAGCAGCTCGTAAATTTTATAATTAGTTATCAACTATAATTAGTTATCTTAATTAATCATTCTTACATCTATGTTTTTCTGATGAGGTAGTTCCTTTAGATTCTAGACCGCTTATGTTTAACATGTTGCCCAAATGAGAAGGAAAAATGAAAAAGACCCAGAAAAAGAGATCGTGTATTGGTGTTTAGATGGTATGTCTATAAGTATCTAACTTGGAAAGTAATAATATGGTAAATGATTCAAACTGTGGGCAAAAATAGCAAGTATAAACATGCTCCAAATCTTGGGCAGTTCGATACCAAAAGAGTGTCTTAAAGCCGCGCTATGGCAGTGATAATCTGTGATAGTAGTTACTGATTTTTTCACAGATGATATGAAATAATGGGTAATTCTATTCATCTCCTCAATGGTATAATCAATAATCATTCCAATGATGTCAATGGCAAATACTTTTTGGTCCCTTTTTTTTCAGGTGCGTGTTTCTTTTGGCTATTTTTAAAAAAAAAGTTTTACCCAGTAATTGCATTCCTGGTCAGATAGATATTTTCTATCTACGTGATTTCTATAACCGAGGGAAGAAGGGAGTGATAACGAAAGAGAAGAAAAGAGTGCCTACACGTGTGTTCGTTTCATGACGGCATCGCATCACACGGGACTTTTACGGCCTCATTTACGCATTATGGCTTCATCGCTTGGAAAACAGGGCTAGGGAAATCATACTTACCATATGGAGTTGGTTGTGGAGTCGTTTGTGTTTTTGCCCCGACAAAATAAAAGCAAAGGATATATAAACTTCTGAGCTTCATCGTTATCGACCTGTAGAAATAAAAAAAAAAAAAAGGAAATAGAAGGAATCCTTATTGTATTTGAATAAAACAAAACTGCATGTATTCTAAAATATTATACATGATAATTTTCTCTGAAAGTGTTTCAGCTTTAATTGTACTCAAGGCGTGATGGTATCATGTATTTTGAAACAATACTGTTTAAACCTAATAAAATAAACATAGGATTTAGACCTTTGCTAATTTTAAAACAAGTCTGAAAGTAAACAATGCTTTATTGCTAGTTCAGTACGATGAAACCACAGTTCATCACCTGAATGTAAGAAGGCATTTATATTATTTTACCATTAATATTAATATCTAGCTTATTTCTATATAATTTATATATGGTTAAATTTTCGTCATTTGGGAATTGCATAGAAGATGTGACATCAATGTTTACAAACTCAAGTTAGCACCTGGTCTAGTGACATGCTAGAGGTGCGATGAATACTGATTGCGCGCGAATTTTAAAAGCACAAGCCCTACAGGTGCGCCCGCATACTGCCGGGCATTGCTTTGTTCGTTGAGTCGTTGAGTGACGTTGACGTCATATGTCACCTCATCTATATATGATTTCTTCTCATATTCCACGGGGATACCCTTGTGAATGGAAATATAGTCCCCTTGAAGTCACAGTCTTGGCTCCATAGACGACAACGGAATAGAGCCTGAAACCAATGTTGCGAGAAGCGTTCCCTATTTTCCACCGTTGAGACTATGAGTCCGGAAGACTATATTTTCGGTCACACCAACTTTTTCGTCCTGTTTGTTGCTTTAAAGTCTGACTCAGAGATTGATTTCGAAATATTATTTTTTTGTGTAATAATGAAAAATAGTAAACTAGAACTAAAGTTAGTAACCTAAAATACACAATTCCGAAATTTGAGATGAATCGGATTTTTCGTTTTGATGCAGTAAACATTTATGTGTAGTATTACGTCCCATAGGATACTGTGTATAACAAAAATTCCGGATCCGGAATTTTATAACAAAGTTGTGATTTTCTATATGAAGGAATTCGATTTAAGCTTAGCAATTTCACACAGTGATTAGTATATGGACAAGCACTATGTACATGCAAAAAACCCGATTTTTTTGGAAATTGAGGGCGCCCTCCTCAGGAAATCTCTGAGTCGGCCTTTAAAGCAATAATAGCACATTTTTTGAAGAGCGCCCCCAATTTTCCAAAAATTCGAGATTTTTACACGGTTGTATTGGTAACTGGCTTAAACTATACCTGTGAATGGTTAAGCTCGAAGATGTTGCAAACGAACGAGTTTTGTAGTTAGAATAATTAATATCGGAGATATCCGATAATAATTCAACGGCTGCTGGAAACGGCCTTCCAATATGAAATAGCCAGGAAATAGCGCCATGTACGTGTCTACGCCCATCTATTAGTTGTTTTATTGGTTCAAGCAAGTCAAGTTAGAGGTCATTTTCTTGAGGTGGCATTAATTAATAATTTGATCATGGACGGACATAAACTAAACATTTCCAGCTCTGCCGTTAAGTACAATCTGGAATCCCAATTCTAATTACAAACTCGCTTATTTTATAATAAATGCGCATTTTTTTAGCATTCTCGTTCCCAGGTATAGTTTCCTAGACAATTACCAATAAAACAATGCAAAAATATCAAATTTTGAAAATTGGGGGCGCTCTTCAAAAATGTGTTGTTATTGCTTTAAAGCGATGCATTCATCAACTTTTTCAGTAAAAGAGTTACTAAATGTTTATAATCATCATCCGCATTTTGACCAACTTAACTTTCAGTTTAGATAATTTTTCCTTTAGATGGTTAATATTAAATTCACTAAAATCCCTCTTAAAAGTTGATACATTGTTAGCAATTTTTTTTTTTTCTGTATTTTCATTCTAGTGTAGTTGTTAGAATTGGAAAATGATTATTTATGGTTGTAATGAGAAATAATGAGGAGACATCGCAATTATAAGTAGTCATTATCAATAAGCGTTGAGGAACTCTCAGTTCTTCTTGTGGGCCTGTCAATAGTAGAACTAAATAATATGAAGTAAACACATCCCAAAAGGTAACTCCCCACCCCTGAAATTTGTCAAGTTCAATTATTACACCTCATGAATATTCATGAACATAATCAAGCTATTTCATTGGCTGATTCCTATTACGCTAGCTATTTCCCCAGGGAAATAGATTGAACTGTTTCCCTACAACCTCGTCCCCAGAGTCACAGTGAGGTGAAATAAAATAAATACTTGTGACATGGTTTATATCGGGAAATAGGGCACAGTATTTTCCCTTGGTACTGGCTACGGGCCTATCACCCCTAACCCTTCGGTTTCGGGGTGATAGGCCCGTAGTCAGTACCTCGGGAAAATAGTGTGCCCTATTTCCCTCTTACCATGTAGTATTTGTATAATAATATATCGTAGTATACATTATGGCATTATGGAATAAATTGGAAGCAGTGTTTATTTACGCATATTTCGACACCTCATTTGTGTCGATCGACTGAGTAATTGTTCTGCTCACTTGACCGAACCCACCTCATGATTTAAAAGTTTCCAATGATATCCCGTAATATATAATACGATATATTATTTGAACTGGTTTTGCACTGGTTGTCACATGAATGTATAGTGTTAAAAGATACCTAAATGAACAGAACTCATCACCTTTCGGACCTAACACCTATAGGTAATATATCTATCGCTCCCCTACCAGCCCTGCCTTGATATATCTGTTGGTTAGAGCGTCGTTCTAGTAATACGGAGGTCGCCGGTTCAAATCAGGGAAAGATTAATATGAAAATTTACAGAACTCATCACAATCTTGCGATTTAAGTAGTTTTTGTCACTATAAATTCATGTGACATCCAGTGCAAATATCGTATTGGAAGACATGCATTGTGGGAAGAACACTAAACCGCCTCTTGTGTATAGCTTTGGTGTTATTATCTAATTCTCTACTAAAAAGAATATAAACATTTCCCATAAAAATCACGTCATCAATTCGTTAAAAAAAGACACATTCGGGTTTTGAAAACGCCAAATAAGATAATCAGATTTCTTGTGTATGTGTGTGTGTGTGTGTGTGTTTGTGTGTGTGTGTGTGTGTGTTTGTGGGAGGGGCGGGGACAAGTGCATATCCAAGGCACACCATACCTTAGAATCAACAGTTTAATATAACTGATCTAATCTATTAACCTTTTCGCACCCCTGTGACTGATCCAGGGATCACCCAGAGGCATTGACTGACACGTGTAGTATTGTCATATACAATACGATACGCAATGACGAATATCTATTACAGAAAAGAAGTAATTCATGGCAAATTCTTCTTTTTCTTTTTGGACGACACAGACGGACACGCATCGATACACATACATCCAGGCACACATACATTGCCATTTAAGGGCAGATTTTGCTACGGAATCCATCCAAATAGTATTACTTCCAATCAACGTCATTTCAACAGGATGAGAAATATGTTTTGAGGGAGACTTTGTTATCTTAGCTAGAATTTTAAACTATTTTTTTAACTTGACTGCTCATAAAATACAAAAAGGAATTCCAATCTATTGAAGTGTGTGACATTACGTATGTGCTTCTGTTGAAAAAAATGTGTTTGTTAAAAAAAAATGCCTGAAACAATGCTTCGTTTTCAGAGCAGAGGCATACACTAATACACATGGATTTAGTTAAATAAAGCGTCAGAATTTCAATTTGGTCAAAGGACGTCTCCTTCACTCATAGGCTTTGGACAAACTGTACCCTTAAAGCGATATTGCCGCATTTCAGAAGAGACACCAAGTCCATTTTTTTTTTTTTTTTTTGCGATGTGGGAATTTTGGCACGGTTGGTTTTATGTTTAATGCGGTAAAGCCCATGATATACTTCCCGGATTTTGACCTAAGACCAAATGTTACGCATGTTCACGAGAAGTGTATATAGTGGGGGACTGTAGTGCACAGATCTCGTGTGAGTGTGCAAATCTGGATAAAATTGTGAGTTTTAGTACCCAAGTCCTCTATGCATTGGTAATCAAATAAACTTGATGGAAGCACTTGCCACACCCCTTTCATGACCCCCAGCATGGATTTTAAGGTTACACAGGGGTAAAAATTTTAAAATATTACAATTTTGTTGAAAAGCCGACCATGATGTTTGTCAGTTTTTTTTTTTTTTTTTTTTTGTGCTTCTGTTGAAAAAAATGTGTTTGTTAAAAAGACAAAATGCCTGAAACAATGCTTCGTTTCAGGCAGGCATACACGAATGGACACATGGATTTAGTTAAATAAAGCGTCAGAATTTCAATTTGGTCAAAGGACGTCTCCTTCACTCATAGGCTTTGGACAAACTGTACCCTTAAAGCGATATTGCCGCATTTCAGAAGAGACACCAAGTCTATTTTTTTTTTTTTTGCGATGTGGGAATTTTGGCAAGGTTGGTTTTATTTTTAATGAAGTAAAGCCCATGATATACTTCCAGTCGCAGCGAGCGACTGGTATTCCCGGATTTTGACCTAAGACCAAATGTTACGCATGCTCACGAGCAGAAATCGCTCGTTGCGACTAGAGTGTATATAGTGGGGGACTGTAGTGCACAGATCTCGTGTGAGTGTGCAAATCTGGATAAAATTGTGAGTTTTAGTACCCAAGTCCTCTATGCATTGGTAATCAAATAAACTTGATGGAAGCACTTGCCACACCCCTTTCATGACCCCCAGCATGGATTTTAAGGTTACACAGGGGTAAAAATGTTAAAATATTAAGATTTTGTTGAAAAGCAGACCATGATGTTTGTCATGTTACAAGAATTCCAAAAAGAATCCCCCATACTACCTATCACTTTTATTTTTTGAATTATGAGGTAAAAACGGTAAAAATTGTGAAAAAATTTTGGTTTGTACAGGGGTCAAAAAGTAAAAGTTGTTCCAATTTTTGTAAAACGTAGTTCAAATTGTTGGTTCAACTCATAGAATGAAATGATTATTAACCAAAAAGTAAAAGTTGTTCCAATTTTTGTAAAACGTAGTTCAAATTGTTGGTTCAACTCATAGAATGAAATGATTATTAATCAAAAAGTAAAAGTTGTTCCAATTTTTGTAAAACGTAGTTCAAATTGTTGGTTCAACTCATAGAATGAAATGATTATTAACCAAAATGGCGAATAAATTCAACAGCTATTAGCAGCTATTGGATTATATTTCTATTGGCCTGTGACCGATTTTGTTGGATAACGTGAAAACTAAGCATAACAGATAAGGCAAACTATTCCTTTTTTTCAATCCTTAAAGCTAGGGAAACAATTGCACACATATTACCTGAATCAAAGCAACTTTTAACTATTGACCCATGTACACACCAAAATTGACTTTTTTCACCTTTTTTTACAGTTTTTACCCCATAACTCCGAAAATATAAACAATAGATAGTGTAAACTATACCTTTTTAGAATCCCTGTAATCTGAGGAAAAGTGTCATGTGCTTTTCAACATGATTGGAGCATTTTACAATTTTGACCCCTGTATAACCTTAAAATCGAAGCTGGGGTCCATTAAGGGGGGTTGACAAGTGCTTCCATCACTTTTATGGATTATCAATGCCTGAAGTACTTGTGTGTAAAAAAAATCACAATTTTATCCGGAAGCGCACACTCTTTCACTACAGTCCCGTGCTAATATCATAGGTTGGTATTCTGAAAGGGAGACTAACTTTAGACCTGGGTTTAAACCAGGGTTAGTCCTACAAGAGGGGACCTTTTTTCTTACAACATACTCTGAAAGTGTGCTGTAACGGGTGAGAAAATTCCTCATGGATGGGCTGTTCTGGCCCATCCATGAGGAATTTTCTCACCCGTTACATTTAACTTTCACAGTATTTTGAAAGGAAAAAGGTCCCCTCTTGTAGGACTAACCCTGGTTTAAACCCAGGTCTAAAGTTAGTCTCCCTTTCAGAATACCAACCATAGGCTTCAAAATCTCTCAAAACGGTTTAGCTTAAAATGAGGTCATTCCTGCGTGCAATAATGCATTGACCTAGTCTAGTGTCCAGATTTCAATGGGGGATTATGTGGCTGACTAAACAAGCTCGTATTGAAGTCTTGACACTAGACTATTTCTGTGCAATATTACACGGTAGAATAGCCGAAATTGATCTCCATGTTTTTTTGACGATTGTTATAATTAAAATCGGTGATCCAAGATCTTCAACAGCCCATTCGTACAGCTAAAAGATAATCTTTGCAGCAGGATTTAAAGGTCCCAGGAAATGAGATGATAAACCTAGTCTAAATCTTTACAGGGCATTCCACTCCAATAAACAGGGCCACAAAAAAGAATACACTACCAGTGACATCATTAGTGAAACTATTGATTTTCAGTCAGTGCCATGAATTGATTCACACCAGTCACCTGGAATTTTCTATTACTATCTGAAAAATCAATAGTTTCACCAATGATGTCATCACCAACCCAAATATTGAATGTTTCTCGTCCCTCCTGGTAGACTTGACACACCACATCATTCTATTTGCATTCCTGGGACCTTTAAGGACACTGGCACATTTTACATAGGACGCCTTCAACATTTGTCAAAACTGAGTAGGTTTGTTTTAACCCTCAACTGAAATGAAAAGCCTAAAGCAGTTTCTTTGTGGGTAAATCAAGTGGTTTTATTCCAATAATTTAGGTTGCATAACAGAAACGCGTGAAAATACACACCATACTTTTGTAAATTTCCCCGTAAACACTACACTCTAAAACATAAAACATGCCTCGTATCGTCAAAATGTCAAATGAACAGAATATTGTCATATTTGACAAGACACTCGTCAAATTGACTGATATTGTTTCTGTCACCTTATTTATGTTATCATTAGCTAAGGATTCTCTATAGTGGTATGTATATTAAAACAAAGATCTTTTGACTGAAGGGAAAAGGCTGAAATGACTGACTCCCACTTGAAACTAACTGGAGCCCTTCTAGGTGGCTATAGTACAAGAAAATTGTTTTTTGGCCTAGAAAATTGCAACAGAAACAATTTTTGTGTTATCATCCTTCTAAATTGTCACAGAATAATGTGTCAAAAGTCTAGAAAAATCAACAATGGGGAACATGTAAAAAGTAGGGGGTAAATTTTGTACAGGGTCAAAAGTAAAAGAGGTCTAATTGTTTTGAAACCTAAACCAACTTATTCATCTGATCATGAGAATTAAAAAAGGTATAGTTTGCCATATCTACGGTCATTATTTTCAGGATTATAGGCTCATAACGGTTCAAGGTCATCCTGGGGTAATCCTTTCAGAGTGCTCCGATTTTGACGAAACTAGTCTCAATTGTTTGTCTGGTCATATCCTTGAACATAAAGTGCATGTTTTCCCTGCATTTGTCATTTTAGTATGTAAATTAGATGGTAAGCATTAATGACCCCATAGGATATGTAGACCATTGTTACATTTTTGACCTCTAATTACATGACCAAATGGTGAAATGAGTGAAAGTATTATATTCCCTGGTCCTTTGGGCCTAAGAAGAATTTGGGACCATTTTGAAAAGAATCGGAGCATTCTGAAAATTTTACCCCGGGATGACTTTGAACCTTTATTGCCCTATAACTATTAAACTATAGCCCACAGAAAGGGCAAACTATACCTTTTTTTAATCCTTAGGACATGGCCAAAATGTTAGTATAGATTTCAGTACAATTATAACTACTTTAGATTTTCCCCATGTACAAACCTTGCCCCCTGCAAATACATGATATGTTATTCTCTCATCATTTCTAAGTATAACACCACCAAAATCGTTTCTGTTGCAATTATTTTGAGGTCACACCATATCTTATTTAATTTTCTTGTACTATAATATAATATTCCCTTGGAGTAAAATCGTGTTAAGTGCTCAAAGCATGTCTAAATCCATCCATTTCAGCAATTATATTTTGTTTGTGCCTGTGTCCCTAAATTTGTAACCTATTACTAAAAATCGTGTGTCATTCTTTTTTTTTATAATTTGTTCCTTTTTGGGTTAAGCAATCTTTTGAAACCATCGAGGGGTATACCGGTAAAGTAGACAGCAAGGGCGAGTTTGAAATTGTGCTATTTTAATGGTCCCTGTAATATGATGATAATCGTGTTGAAGAGTACCATGTCATTTTAAGAAATCTAAAAGGACTAATTGGAGAAGGAACAAGGAAAGGGACTGGGAAATGATCCATGCTAGATTTTCTTTTCCCATTTTACCCTTGACTTGTTCCTAATAAACCGCAATATAATTGAATTCCAGTTATTCTCAATACCTTTTCATGTGCGCAGTGTGCGGTTTTAGGGTGAAAGTAAGGATTTGAGTAATACATTATGGTCCGTATGCACAAAAGAGTTAGACCAGGTCTAAGTTTAATTTTGTCCCACCAGAAAAGACATTTTCCTTTACACTGACATGATGTATTTTGTATTTATTTTGAAATTTGCATTTAAATCTTTAAAATTTGCTATTTACTTTACGAAGAAAGTGTGAATAATTATCAATTTGAGGCAAAACTAATTTTGACTTAAACCAGGTCTAACTTTAAACCTGGTCTAACCTTTTGTGCATACGGACCTATATCTCTTATTATGACGAATTCTTTAATAAGTATAATAGTGAGTGGGTTTCATTCAAAACAGTGGCGTAACCAGACTTTTGCAGGGGCAGAAGGTGTGCCGAGGCATTTTCTGAAGGGGCGAATCAAAACGACCCGTACCCGAAACAATTCTTGCCCATCAAAGGCATGAGACCTTTAGAAGTTTAATCACCTTAATGCTACCACGTTCAGCCTAAGGTTAAGCTTACGATAATGATATGCATGAACTCTGAGATTGAATGCACAGGTGAATGATCATGTTTGTCAACTATTTCACAATTTACATTCAAGCATTGCGCATTAGCATGAACATGGTAGCCGAAATTCGACTTTCTTTAATGAAAAGGGGAAGTACCTGAATTTTACCACAGATAGAAGCACTGTGTATACGCTCTGAATTTACTAACAATAACGATCGCGGAAGTGATATGGCTGACTTCCAGACTACAATAAAGTCTGATCTAGAGTGATACCTTAATTTTACCGTTTTACTAATAAAGGGTTGTAGTTGAAACGTGTCTATTACCATCGCAGATCAAATTATTGATCAAATTTGTCAAAATTAATACTGTTCTCAAACGTTAATGAAATGGAACTAATTTTGATGCAAGAGTTCTTTTTTCAGCAAATCCATTAAAAATATCAAATTGCTCCTAATTAGATGTTAAATTATCCCTAATCTGAATCACGAGGAAGGGTAAAACACATACATTAAACAATGAATAGCTTCATCTGTAAGAATGGTAATCATAGCATCTTGAGAAAATTATTTTAGACAAATCCAAAATTGTTGACTACTCATTAGCTTTCGCCATTTTGGATGATGGTTTGATCACTAGTGATCTAATCCACTGCAAAATTGTGTACTTTAATCCCGAGGGTGCGAAGACCTTTTTTGCAGCGAATCATAATCGTGATCTAGTGCTATACTTCAATGTCACGGTTCATTGTATTGGCCCTGTGTTCTAATCCAGATGGCGCCCTTATTTTTCTGATACATTCTTTGCTAAGATGCCAGCCCATTCCCCGTCGATGATGTGTTTTTTGGCATGTGATTGTCGATTTGTTGCGTGACGATGTTGATCCTTTTCTTTGTGCACATGTTTCCTTTGTCTTTTCGCATTTCTGCACCTTTCTGATGTTCTTTCAGCCTGGTAACAAACGCTCTCCCCGTCTCGCCAACGTATGATTTATTCCCGTGATTTATTACAGCTTTTGAATTTGTCTTATTCAACTTCACTTTTAAGCAGGTAGTGACATTATATTGTACGAATTGTGATTTTCCTTATACAAAAGCATGAAACTTGGCACAATTTTTTAAAATTATAATTTAAGATAATTTTAAGATATAGAACCACGTCACCGTCAATCATCTTTAAGGTAAAACAAGGTCATTTTGGGGTCATCAGATGTCATCAGATGTCATTTACTTCTCATTTTTATGGGTTTTAATACCTTAAATAATAATAATAATAATAATAACAATCTTGATATAGCGCCTAATGCAGAGGCCTCTAGGCGCTTCACATAGAAAGGAGCAATTATATCATTATCAATACGACAAATACAAAAATAGATAAAATACTAATGTTAAAAAACAATGATATACATCAATTATATACAATTTCAAAATAAAATAAAATTAATGTATTGTGAGAATTGGTAGAGTGAATTGATATGTTGTATGTTAACAAATAATGTTTGTGATAATTAGTTTTAAGATATACTCCTGTACAAAAAAAACACTGATGCATTTAGAAGGCATGTAGATAAAAGATATTCTACAAACCTGAATAGCAAGTATATGATGTCTATTTCCCCATGTTGACATCTGTACAATGTTCACTGAAGTGAATTGAAACTGCCCACCTTGTACTTACCAAGATCTTTTATTTTTGCTTTGATCAAGGATATTACATGATTACAAGTGCATGTATTTTGTAAAGATTTATAATCACTGAAACAAAGAATGTACCATTATTCAACATTCCTTATATTACCATGTTTACAAAGGCACAATAGTGGGTGAGGATTTTTTTTTGCACAGGAGTATAATTCACCAGAGGAACTGCTACTGCCTGATTAGTTTTGGTTACATCTGATTATGTCTTTTTTTCTGATTATGTCTTTTTTCACCAAACTCTTTAGCTGCATTTTTGTCGTGCTTGATATTATTAATTTTGTGCCTACAGGGTGTCCACAAAAAAATGGTGCAAGGCAAAAACACCCTCATTAGAGGTGAAAAAATAAAATAGTGACGTGATATTTACATGATGCCATATATGGAGGCTTGGCTTATAAATACCGTTTACAGCATCCGATTTCATTCTTGCAATCCAGAGATAAGGTTTAATACCAATTGTGCCACTTTTCACAGAATGGCATAAGTTAACATACAATCAAATCATGTCTGTTGATATGCATCAATTATATACAATTTCAAAATAAAATAAAATTTAAGTAGAAATTCAAAATATGTATTGTGAGAATGGGTATAGTGAATTGATATGTTGTATATTAACAAATAATATTTATGATAATTAGTTTTAAGATATACTCCTGTACAAAAAAAACGCTGATGCATTTAGAAGGCATGTAGATAAAAGATATTCTACAAACCTGAATAGCAAGTATATGATGTCTATTTCCCCATGTTGACATCTGTACAATGTTCACTGAAGTGAATTGAAACTGCCCACCTTGTACTTACCAAGATCTTTTATTTTTGCTTTGATCAAGGATATTACATGATTACAAGTGCATGTGTTTTGTAAAGATTTATGTCACTGAAACAAAGAATGTACCATTATCAAATTCCTTATATTACCTGATGTTTACAAGTCACAATAGTGGTGAGGATGTTTTTTTGCACAGAGTATAATTAACCAGAGGACTGCTACTGCCTGATTAGTTTTTTGGTTCCTCTGATTATTCTTTTTTTCTGATTATGTCTTTTTTCACAACTCTTTCTGCTTTTTGTCGTGCTTGATATTTTAATTTGTGCCTACAGGTGTCCACCAAAAAAATGGTGCAAGTCAAAACCCCTCATTAGAGGTGAAAAAATAAAATAGTGTACTGATAGTTTACATGATGCATATTGGAGGCTGGCTTATAAATACCGTTTATCAGCATCCGATTTTCATTTCTTGCCAGCCGAGATAGGTTAATACAATGTGCCACTTCACAGAAATGGCATAAGTTAACATACAATCAATCATTGTCTGTTGATATCATCATTATATCCAAATTTCAAAATAATAAAATTTAAGTAGACACCTTAAAAATATGTATTGGTGAGAATTGGTATCGTGCCATGATATGTTGTATCCTTAACAAATAATATTTTTATGATAATTCGTTTTAAGATATACTCCGTGAGCCAAAAAACGGCTTAATGCATTTAGAAGGCATGTAGATAAAAGATATTCTACAAACCTGAATAGCACGTATATATGTCTATTTCCCCATGTTGACATCTGTATCAATTTTCACTTAAGTGAATTAATTTTTCTTTCAAAAAACTTAAAAAAAATCTTTTATTTTTGCTTTGATCAAGGATTTACATGATTCAGTGCATGTGTTTTGTAAAGATTTATAATCCTGAAACACAGAATGTACCATATTCCACTGCTCTTATACATGTTTAAAAAAGCACAATAGTCGGGTGAGGATTTTTTTGCACAGAGTATTAATTCATCAGAGGAACCTGCTAACTACTGTTTAGTTTTTGGTTTATCTGATTATGTCCTTTTTTCCACCAAACTCATAGCTACATTGTTTGTCGTGCTTGATATTTTAATTTTCTGTCTACAGGGTGTCCACAAAAAATGGTGCATGGCAAAAATACCCTCACTTAAGGTTGAAAAATAAGTAGTGACGTGATATTCGCTTTACGCTGAAGGTATGAACCTCTCCCATGTAGTGTGCAAATGGACCTAGGCAATAAAGTCAATATGTTGGTAATGTATGATACCCCTAGCATTCTCAATTATTATGGGGTTTATGCTTTTATTCTGTATAGGCTTTAGGTGGCTCATTGATAATTAATGGTTGTGTATTTTTCCCCTAGGGGGATGCCAATGCACAAAACTGGGGGAGTAGGTACTACGCGATATTGACCATGATGCCATAGATGGAAGTCTTGGCTTTTAAATAATGTTTACAGCATCCGATTTCATTGTTGCAATCCAGAGACCAAACGGTTTAATAGCAATTGTGCCACTTTTCACAGAATGCATAACATTAACATACAATCAAATTCAAATCATGTCTGTTGATAGCACACGTTTTATTGATCCGAAAAAAACGAAGAATTAATCACACAATTAGAATGCTTGTTCTTTTTCTCGTTACATCATTCTTGGGGGTGTTTCGGAAGGGATCCTGTCATTGGGAAACTGTACTCTAAAGTCTCTGATGACTACACTGGGACTTCTCGTGTCATGTACCATGAAAACTCTCTGGTCAAGTGTAAACTATCATGGTTGAGCATCCACCCCTTCTTCCATTACTGCATTCGAAAACCTTAGACCAATGAAAATTATTCTTCGATTTCTTATTCCATTGTATCAGCTCAACTCCGGAGCTACAATGAACATTGAACAGTTTGGTTGGATATGCAATCCTTTTTCTTGTCTATTTTAACCAGAATACAAGAGGAAGATGACTCTCAAATATCGTCTGTATTCTTGAATACTTTTCTTTCATTTTGTTCTGGTCTGAAAATCAATCATCCTGAAGAGAACATCTCATCAGTTATTCTCACACATTTTATCACCAATTTAGTTATTATTGTCATAATGATGTTCAATTACTTAACAGGTTTCTTTACATTAGTGTGACGATCGAGTGCTTTTAAATCAATAAGCCCTATCAACCTATCAACATGATGCTTTTACTTAAGCCCCAGTCACACTGGGAGATACGACAGGTTACAACTAGATGCGACTAATTGCGATTGGCAAACGCAAGCAGTCTTCGGCAATCTTAAAAAAGGTGTGCCACTGATCGGCAACGATCGCGGGCTGTGGCAGGTAGTCGCACTTGTCCCTCCTGTCGCAGAGAGGTTTTCGGTCATGTTCAAAAACCTTTCTGCGATTGAACCAAGGTTTGACCGTCGCATACAATCGCCTACAATCGCATTTGGTCGTGCGATGGTGGCACGTCAAGTCGTATGTAGTCGCCGACTATCGTACGATTGGTCATTTGTTTTAGAGTGGTGCGATTAATAGCACGATTGACTATGTACGACTATCCTGCGAGTGTCTGCGATTAATCGCACGTATATAGACCAATCGCGCGCTATGTGAGGACCGTTGTGCCACCAACGTGTCACCACCAAGGACTGTTGTGCCACTGTTGTGCCACTGTTGTGCCACTAGTCTTGTGTTTGTTCGGGTTTGTTTCGTGCCATTTATCGTAGATGAATTTTATAGTGTGACTGCTACACACGATTGACACCAAATCTTACGATGGCCTGGACGCTCGCACGATTTCTCAATCGCGGGCAATCCCAGGCAATCGCCTCTCCAGTGTGACTGGGGCTTTAATATCCAGTTCTGTGATGAAAAGTGGTGCAATTGGTATCGCACCCTCTCTTCGAATATTAACCATATTTCTGGATTGCAACAACCAAATCGGATGCTGTAAACGGTATTCATAAGCCAAGACTTCATTAGTGACATGATGTAAATATTACGTTACTATTTTAATGTTTCACCTTAAATGAGAGCGCTTTTGCCTTGCACCGTTTTTTGTGCACACCCTGTATACTTGTTTTGGTTATACGTTGCACAAACAGTATGATGTCTCATGCGTATCACTTGTTTAAACAATCAACTATTGCGACGTTTAGAAATTAAACACCAGAGCGCAAGTTTATTTATTTATTTATTTGTTTTCATGTCATCCAAAAAATATAAGACAATATATGCAAATTTTCTGTAAAAATATAGCAAACTCTCCCCAATTGAAAAATTAAAATCCCTGCTGAAAAATAGCAGGTACAATGGGTTTTGGTTTAGGTTTAGGGACTTGTTACGGAACTTCGGCTTAGTTTGTCTAGGACCTTTAATAGGGTTAGGGTTACCATCGAGATACCGACGTTCCCAACTGTAAAAAATGCCGCTGTGAAATATGCAGCTTAAAATTGTTTTTTAATTTGTTATTTGGTTATATTTTTACAGTAATAATAATAATATTAATAATTATTATTTTAAAATAAGTGAATATGCTTGCTGTGCTCTTTTTTTTTAATGTAAACATTTCAAGACAACTATAGGACCCTTTGTGTGGATGCAATGTCGTCATGGTAAAAGGACTCGTTTCTGAATAGAAAAACACAGTTTATACAGAGCAATAGCTCGAGGATAGATTGGTCACCCTTACCTTAAAAATTACAAAATTACCGTCAAAGAATTAATTACATTGTGCATGACAAGGACAACATCAGACCAACCAAAGTGTTGAATACCTAAAGAACAATGTTGCAAATACAGATACATTGACATGTTGGGCAGGGTACAGTGTAATTGTAATAAAACAGGGTGTGCAAAAAAAACTTGACCCGATTTGCCCCCGCCATTTTGACTTTTTAAATAACCTATGTCTAACATATGTGGTATCAGCGGAAAGGGAAAGTTACTTTATTATCTTTAATTCATGCAATTCCAACGGTTTTACGTATAGGCCGGGAGTACATCTTTGAATCAAGCAGTCAGCTTCTCCCTTCTATCATGGATACCATTGAATGCACAGGCGGCGCCCAAACTAAGCAAATGACTCCCAAAATGATAAGGAGGGTATAGTATCAGCCGTCTATGTTTATGTCAAATAAAGTGGTAATCTCCCACGTGTTAAAAGCCAGTGTGATAATGTTAAAGGAAATATGTCAGATCAGTTGATCTTACATTCAGAATAAAAATATATGTACATACATCACGAATTCCCGGAAAAAATAATACAATTTGATGTAAAATTAACAAAAATAGAGGCATTTTAATTTTTGCGTTTTTGACATACGAGAAAACGGGCGGATTTTTTCGCCACGGCTTCATCAAAAGCGCCCAATTTTGCTCTCCTCGTGACGTCAATGTGTTGACCAAAACATCGTGTTGACTCGAATTGTTATTTGCTGACACTGTATATTGATGGATTAATGAAAGTAATAATAAAATTAGAAGCAAATAAGTTACAGAAAGGACTATTTTGTTTATTCGTTGTGTTTAATTTATTTTAAGTGGCAACAACTGCGATATGATGGTCACAACGACGTAAATATGGATGGTCATCACTTGACGTCACCATTTGCCTGCGATGTGGATTTGTCGGAATCGTTTTCGAGTAAGCTATTGGGCGGAAAATTTAAAGGGCAAAATACTCAACAAATGTGGACAATTGTCAACTGCTTTTGATCTTATATTAATCTACGTTACTTAAGCTTCCATCCATACCAAATTTTCCAAATATTCAGAACCATGACATATTTCCTTTAAGTTTTATTCGAAACACTTTTTTTCAGATGTGTCATGCATGGATATAGGATTTTGTAAAAAAAAACTTTAAAACTCAAAAGGTTGTCACCGTTGTCCTCGTTCCTTCATATGGTATCATCATTCAACTCACCAGAAACTGATACATTTATCCATTTATTTATTTTTCAAATGATTTTTTATGTGTGATGAGGACGTCGAAAAGTTTAAGAGAGCATATATAATTAAATGGTGACTGAATTTTGTGGGGAGTACGTTCACAATTATATGAAGCCAATAAATAGCCTGATTTGCTTCTGGACCTAATTTGGTTCGCTGAAACGCCCGTTTAATTTAATGTGAATCCGGGACAGAGCGCAAAACTGACTACTTGATTCAAACGACGGTAACTCGGTCTATACTCACTCGATGCGCATGTAAAATCTCTGGAGCAAATTAAAGATAATGAATTGAGCCTTCAGATGATACCACATATGTTGGATAATTATGTGTTACTTAAAAATTCGAATGGCGGACACAGACATGAGTCTGTTTTTTTTAGTCACCCTTAATATAGGGTGGCGAAACAAACATTTCGTAATGAACCTTGTCTAAAGATGGAGGTGGAAAGCGGAGTAAAAAAGATGGTAGCAATCAGTTTTCTGTTAACAATCTCTCTTATACGTTGTACATGTTTGTTTTGGCTAATTTTCTGATTATTGCCTTGCTCCATTGAAATTTCGTCCACAATGTCAGTTGCGATTTCATTGTATCCACACGGATACAATGAACTTAATTTATAGGATACCGATGTACCGCCTCCATTTTATACCAAAATAATGTATTTGCATGTACCGGGGGGCAATCAATATAAAATGATATGGTTGTAAACTGGCATTTTCGAAACCCAGGGCATTCGGTGACAGAGGGACTAAAAATAGGGGTCTGTGGGAGAGAGACAGCCAAAATTCCCCAAAATAAGGTTTCAAGGAAAAATTTCAAACTTTTCCCCCAAAATGGGGTCTTTTTTTTTAAATTTTTGTAAATAGTTTCACCCGAAATATGGGTCATGAGTGAAGATTTTTCCAAAAATAGGGTCTTTGGTTTTGACAGTTTGGTAAATTTTTAAAAATAGCGGTCTTAGGGTGATATTTTTCCAAATATATGGGGGTCTTTAATTGGGTGACAGCGATGCTTTGGAAAATGGGGTCTTTAACAGCTTACATGCGCGTCTCCTCCAAGATGGAGTGCCCCCCCCCCCCCCCTCCCGCATGCACATAATGCTGAAATCAATGCTTTCATATAGAAAATGGTATTTGCATGGGTTATTTTTTTTTTGTTATCACCAAGATCTGTGCTCGTGCTATATTAAACAATGGATGCGTATAAAATGAAAAATACTATTCATCTGAAATTTGGTGAAAATGGTCATGTAAATCTTTTTAAATATGGTTGACTTCTTAAATTAACGCACACACGCAGTAAAAGAAACAGTCAAGAACTGCAGACAGTCATGACTTAAATACTTGGGTAGTTGATAGCAAACATCCCAATGCCGACATCATGTGACTAAAGGTGCAAACATGGCAAGATGGCAAAGTTTTTTCTGACTCATTGATCCAGTTCTCTATATATGTTTTCTGAGGCATGGACCCAATACCAAACAGCTTGACGAATTAGATTGTTCTTACACTAGACTATGCAGGCTCATGTATGTAAGTTGGAAACAGAAGATCCCCAACCAAACAATCATGGTGATTCCCAAAGATAGCCACACAAAATCAGAGACAGCAGACTAAGGGCTGAGAGCCATTTTTACTGTCACCAAGAAAAGCTGCTAGCAAGTTCATTCTTTGTGGAGCCAAAAAATGTAGTACTGGCACAGGACTAAACATATCTGCACACCCTTCTAGACGACACTACCAAATGTAGTTTTGATCAACGACCGTCCTTTGGTCAAAGATACTAATTTAGGATCATTTGAATTTTGACCCGTTTAGGTGTCCTTTCAATATTGATGGCTAAACAGAAATGACCCCGAAACGTTTTTGGGACTGGGCGGCAACCATCTGGAAGACAAAATGACCGGAAATCCTGGTGGTTGGTTGTGGGGTGGTGGGGTGGTGGGGTGGTGGTGGTGGTGGGTGGTGGTGGTGGTTAGTATAGTGTAGTAGTAGTGGTATAGTAGTAGTAGGATATAGTAGTAGTAGTAGTATGTAGTAGTATAGTAGTAGAGTAGTAGTAAGTTTAGTAGTATAGTAGTAGTAGTAGTAGTGGGTAGTAGAAGAGATTATTCCGAGTGCGAGGCTAACGTATGATGGGGACTGGAACTAACTGGCTACCCCGTGATTATGTATGCAAATCTGAAATTTTGAAATTCCCTTTTCATTAATCGACACTTATCATGACGAAAATATGTTATAAACATGGCTTAGGCGAAGCCTGTCTATCCCGGCGTTCATATCCAATAAGCCCAACAGATAAAATCAGAAAAGATGATTCGGCATCTTTATTAAGAATAATATGGTTAACCTGTTCTGAGGTACATTGCATAAAACAAGTGCGAAATACTTTTATTTAATTTTTGGTCAAGAACAATTAGCTTGTCTATATTGAATTGACTTTTGGAATATTTTAGAGCTATCTGCTCTCGCGGCCAAATTTTGATAGTTCCGACCCATAGTAAATTACTGAGGCTACTCGCTTTAATAACAGTTCAGTTTGTCAGTTCATGCCCAGACAAGTAATTGAAAAGTTAGTATAACTTTAGTTTACGTGTAAATAAAAGAGAATAATTTCATTTTCCCAACTGCATGAACAAATTTGTTGTCAACCAACCAGTTGTAAGGACTTTCCATTTTGACTGAGATATTACCACTTTTTTTTAAGAAACATGAAGACAATATCAGCAGTATCATCATCATGGTTGATAGGGCTGGTAAACCGGAGTTGTGTTCGTTGATCTATCACAGCTTATAAGATTTTGGAACTCCCCCAAGGAGTTCCGCCTGACTGAGCTAGTCAAAGGATTGCTTTCAACAGGATGTTCTTTGTCAGCTAGGAGCGAAGAAGAGTCGGAGCGTAAGCTCAAGAATGGTCTACCACAAGGTTCTACCTATGAATTTACCGTTGGACCCGCACTCTTTCTATAGCCCACACCAGAAATGAAGAGTAAAGTATGTCCACACAATAACATCTTGAACAAACTCACTTGCACAAATGGGGTGCTCGCCCACTACCCTATTGATCGACGGCACTTGCCCTGTGCTACTCATGTTGCAGAGTAGGCCTTGCCCTGTATTGGAAATACAACCCATGCCAAGAAGGTTGATTCATCAATTAAATGCCTCCTGCCGCTTATCACAGGATGTCATTCGTCCACACCAACCAGACATCCCGAGTGTGCGAGCATGCCAAGGCGTAGCTGCCAAGCATCTAATTGGAAGCATCCTATGTCTGGACAGAGACCCTGCTGCCAACCGCCTTAATCCAGAAGATTTCTTAAACAAAGTCCAACCTCTTGAATCAGCCTCTAAGGAGTATAAGAGAGCGCATTGTTTGAAAGGAAAGACTTTGACTGTCAACCAAGTCAACATCATTGGTATTAAACCTGGTGAGCATCTCCACCTGATCTGAATCCTCATGGATTAAATGGCGATGCCCTCCCAGATTGAGAACCAGAACTGGCCCATCTAAAGTTTCCCTTGCGAAGTGTGCTACCTTGAAGCAGATCAATACACTAGATGTGTTTATGGAACAGCACCACAGACTCTTGTTCTGCAATGTTTGGAAGCCCACAATGCACAAACAAGGACCTTTGCGGAATTCAGTTTAAGCGGCCAGACGTTGTACCCACCTATGGCTGGATCATATTGAGAATCACTGTGTTTGGACACGATATAAGAAAAGTCTCATATTGAAAAGCAACACAATTACTGAATTTTGGCATGTCATTTACATAGCACAAAAAAAGGGTCCAAGATCTTCCCTGTGCACACCACACGTGATTTCAAGAGGGTCCGATTCTTCGCCATTTATGTTAACAACTTGCTTTCTTTGATAGGATGCAAGAATGCGATTGAATGGACACCCAGGCCGACAGCTTTTTGCATAGGATTGAATGGTTTTACCCCTGTAAAAAGCCTTCTGGATGGTCAAAAGAATCATCTCCGTATAAAAACCAGAGGCCATTTTGTTTTTTGATATGATCTTGCAAATAAATCATGCAGGTGTCAGTAAATAGGAACCTCTGACACCAGTTGTTGCTAAATGATACAAAAAATTATTGTTAGCTAGTATTCCCTGATATTCATTAATTTGAACAAAGACATCCTTTTCCAAATCTTTGATGCCACTTTGGGGTTACTGGACAGGTTTCCTTTAGTTTCCCCAACATCTATCTATTTTTGCCTTTAAAAGAGGTTGACCTTTGCCAGTTTTTTATTCATCTGCACCACCCTGAATTAATAGAAGGATGACAATGAAAGTCATGCATTTTATGACATATACTGCATCATTATAAAACCTCTTGAATTGAAAAGAATTTGGTCAATGTTTTTTCTATACAAAATTGGAAACTTTGTGAGAGCTTTAAATGTGAAGAAACATGCCCCAATTTGTCTGTTTTTCCACATGTCCACGATCTCTGTTGTTTATGCTGATTATATTATTGTTCGTACGATTATACTTGCATACTAACCGTAGAATCATTATGATATCTCAAGTAATCCGACTACCTTACTACGACAATTTGAATCTAACGGATAATTTTTAGCCATATAAGCTGTATTTGTAGCGGGTATAAGTTATGGCAGATTTAAAGGAAATTGCCTGGTGGGAAAAGATGTTCGATGGGCCCGCTTGTGATAGGTAGCATCAAGTGTCCACTTTATCTATTTGGGATTGTACATTGCCCCTATGCCACCCAAGCCGAGAAGTTTGCTGAGTGAAGAAGTTATCCGCCGTGTTATACACAATAATTACAGGAAATTTTCGGGAACAATGTAACCAGAAAAAACAAGATACAATAGGATGGCTGGGTCTGTTTAGTTCTATAATATCTATAGCTCTTTGATCGCCCAATGTGATTTTTGGATTTTGGCATGATCCTCTCCACGTCATTGAACTTATCACCTTCCTCTAGAATGGTAGTATGGTGCAGCATATCAGGAGCGGATGCCATATCTTGCTTTGTTTTCAAAAGAATAACACAAGTTTCTTTCGGCATCTTATCTTTGAGGCAACAGGGAAAGGGTTGGTTGACTACACGGCCAATTTCTTCTAGGTATTCAACACAGCTACCACCGAGTAGATATGGATTAACCTACCCACTAGACTACACTCGCCGCCAGGATTCCGATTTATTTTTGCCGCATAGACTGATAGTGGTACACACAGCGGCCTGTCTGGCACCGTCCGTGAGTATCTAAGTGTTACACCGGCCTCTACAGCGCGCGCGGTATTTTCTCATGGCCAATTTTGTTTTTTTTGATATTTTTGGCATCATATTTGCATTTTTTATTACAAGTGCGGGAATATGGAGGTTTTTAATGATGCCCGATTTGAATTACGTAATGGATTTTCCTAAAACAACGTTCAAAAACGCTAAACGCTCCCAAGTGTAATAGCGCCCTCATTTCATGAAATTTTCACCCCCTCTCAAAATGGGCGTCGTGGTTACGCGGGGTAGCCTGACGTGGTCGTCTGCGTGTCTACTCCGTACTGTCTACCAACATCCACCTTCTCTCCACCTAGCGGGCCAACCTACAGGGTAGCCATTGGGGTAGGGTACTGCAGAGTAGCCACATTACTGTATACCTAATAACTGTGTACTCTGTAAGCTATATCTTGCAGCTACCCGCCTCGCAATTACCCAGTTGTACTGTGGTGCAGTAGCTGCCGCCGTAGACACGGTGTAGCTGCCGTATAGGCTTCCACGCGAGTAAGAATCCGCCTTTAAGGAGGGGGGCTATGACCCCCGTGTGTCCTTACATATGTGACCTATACGATACATATTACAACCTATCACCCATTATCTTACTATATAAAAGAGTGAATTTTTTCTCTACAAAGTTGTATTACCTCGATTCCGTAATAAATTCAATAACCTCGTGGGTTTACATAATAGTCAGGTAGTGAAGTTTAGGCACACAGCAGAAGGATGGATAATGGAGTACAGACTTTTATTGATAATTTTAGTTCATTAGGACCTAAGCAAATCATGTGGGACGGGTGTGCAAAATTTGTTACAGTGCATTTTTTTAAATCCAATTATGGCTGCTACCATTTCCAAAATCACTAAAAATCACTAAGTATTTCCGATAGAGACACATTTTTCTCGGTACTCGGGTGTTTTAAGTACGAAGAAAGTGTTGGTAATGTGATTTTAACATTACGTTGCCACAAAATCCAATATGGCTGCCTTCAAAAGTCAATATGCTATCGGATCATAAAATGACTTAAACACATCCATTGTACCATTTTACGCTACTTGAATACAAGCTGAACACCTAAATAGGTTTGCTGGTGTTCAAAATCTATTACAATTGATCACACTCTTGCAAAGTTGTTTACTTTAACACCTTGAGAATGCATTTCCAAAACGCATCCGGAACAAGCAAGTGTTTCTGTACATTTTGCAGTTTAGACGCTTGATTCCAGTGTCTAGATGCATTGGTTTATGCTTTACACTTATCAAATACATGTATCTCATTAATAGAGGAAACCGTATTGACATTTCTCTGGAATGCATTTCAAAATTCAAGATGGGCAGCCAATACAGCCGCTTTAAAAATAGTAAAACCTGCATTATTTGTGTATTATATGTAGTTAGCAATCAATAAGTATTATTATAAATGTTGGTAAATTCAAGCGTATGGGATAGGTATTGACCATTTTTGGAAATTCTGATCTGGAATTTCTATTTTACAAAAAAAAATGTTCAGTTGGCGGGGCCAATGTAGCTGACTTTACCTTCTTTAAACCTATAAATCACGATACATCTGATTGTATGTAGTTAAAACACCCAAATGATTATTAAAGTTTAAATTAAAGTATGCGATGTATGCCTTTGAGCTTTAATAACTCGTAAATCTGGTTATTTGTTTTTGACAAACTACTTAACATTCAAAAAATGACGGCCAGAATTATGGAATAATGACATTTCGTAGGTTTTAAAGATCTAAAAGGCAGTCATAGGCCATATTGGGTTCATCTTGAGTGGCAAGCTTGATAACCACTTGTTTGAACTGACAGCTACATGAAGTTTCTATGTGTATAGAGACAAAGACAGAATTATGCCTCTATCACAAATCTTGATGAATTATGGTCACTTTGAATGATTAAGGGCGTTCCGTAGCGGATGGGTTTTAGGGTGGCCATATTGGTTTGATGGTGGTAAGTCGTGATTCAATTTACGTCAATATCGGTTCAAGGATCATCGTGCTTTAAAACCTGGAGCTAGTGATAAAATTATGACCATTTGAGTGAATTTGAGAGCGCTAGCGGCCATATTAGCGGCCATAGTGATTCTAGAAAATGCCACTGCATGAAATTTGCACACCCTCCAGAAATATTAGCTTAGGTCATCATAACACAAAATCGATCAATTCGAAAAAGTCTGGACTCCAGTTCCACCTCTGTGCCACAATTCCTCCTAGACTAAAGGGCGAGGTGGGGTCTCAAGACTTGGTCAAAATAAAAGAACGGCAAGGTAGCTCTTAGTGTTCAGTTCCAATTAGTTGCCAGATTATTAGAACTTGGAGCGCTCTTCTTGCGTGAGAAAATCGCTACATTACTTTTCCGCTCGACATTAAGGCTACCGGTATTTTTCCGATTAGCAGTCAAAAATTGTACTCAGCATG
Source organism: Ophioderma brevispina (assembly GCA_023653785.1). Classification (NCBI taxonomy): domain Eukaryota; kingdom Metazoa; phylum Echinodermata; class Ophiuroidea; order Amphilepidida; family Ophiodermatidae; genus Ophioderma; species Ophioderma brevispina. Next base: position 49,391 of record JAMKCH010001269.1, read on the forward strand.
GACCCGCTATCAAGCGTTAAGGAGTCGAGATTTTTAATTAAAGGTGGATCCCGATCGACAACCCTCCACCCTCACATTAAAGTTTATATGTTCTCACTACACCAGTGAAAGGCCCAGGTAATGTTTCCTTTTGAACACACACACACTGTCCTATATGGGGAAATTTTTCCACACCATTTTTGCTCTACTATCCAAATGGAGTGATACCGATTTAACTTCCAAAATTTATAATCAGATGTTTGATGTATGCTCCTATGTGAGGGAGAGGAGAAAAACATATGAAAAATAGCACCCTATGAGTCACCGACCTTTCAATCCTTACCTTTTTATTTATACATATGTGAAGCTTCCTCAATGTCGTATGCAAAATGTGCCGCTGATAGTGTGTTAATATTCAAACAGTAATGCGAACAAAGCAGATTCAAACTCAGTCGTCAAATCGAAAAGGTATTAAACGACTTACCTGATTGAAATACTTCAATTCTGACGTTCCTTCATTATAAAATCCGCTATATCCGAAGCTAGGTGTATATAGTTGTGGTGTGTTCTATGAAATGTGAAAGCAGCAGTATTTATGTCCGCCAGTTCATAACTACCAATGCATTGAAATAATTCGTGTACCTTTGAACTTACTTTGTTATTGCTACAATAGAAAACCCTGGTTAAAACTCAGGGATTTTGTTCCCTGATCCAGGATGTATATTGTGCGTCTATTAATCAATGGCTGATTACATATTCAGTTTTTTTTATTTGTATTATTGCTTTTATTATATATTATTAGTATTATTATTATATGACTAATTAGCTTTAAGGCGAAATTATCGTTTGTTATGCACTCGAATTGGCGCGGTTACGGAAATTCTGTTTCCCTTTAAGGTTTCCATTGTTGGCGTTTATGTGCGTTAAATGAATATTTATTAATTATGCCAATGAGGTGAATAATAAGAAAGGATATGGATATATTCAAAAATAATTAAAAAGATGTTGTTGTTGTTGTGTGTCTGCCTGCTGTTTTATAGGTGTTGTTGTCATTTTAATTATGATCATAAATTATGATGATATTATTATACTTATTATCCGTATATTTCTAATATATTTGGAAAGCGATGGGCTGCATGCGGTCTTTTTTTTTTAACAAACGAGGAAAACGCAAAGCGTGATTGCTTTTGTGTTAGTGGTTTATGCCCATTTGTACTTTGCGTTCTTTGAAACCAAGCAAATCATGAACAGGTGACAAAACTATGCGACGGATCCACGAACCTTCCCCCCCCCGAAACACACGCCCATATCAGTGATTAAACACTCAAGTGACCAAGGGGTTTTCACTCCCGTTCGGGCTCAGGGGGGGCGGGGTCCATGTGAACCCCTCACCCCTAAGGAAAATACTTTCACGAGGGATTTTTGTTCCGGAAATTTATACCATAGGTGGAAGGTTTTTTTTTTTTGTTTTTTTCCCATAAAAAATGCAATTTGTTTATTTGGTGCAAATTAAGGGCAAAAACATGGTTTTCATCAAACTCGCAAAAAATGGGCAAAAAATACGGAAAATTCAAATGCAGCCTTGCGTTTACATCAAACTGTTTCAAAAACTAAAAATTATTGTAAGTTGATATCTTTACTATAGAACGACCCAATGACATTTAATTTAACACAAAAAAAATTGCAAGTTTTAGGGAATCCTGTTATTTTTACGGGTGTTGCAAAAAATACACGTCATTTTATCATCGACTTGTGTTACAGTAAACGGTTTTTTAGCAACGTCCCACAAGAAATTGTGTGTTTTCAGAACCAATTAAAGGGGTAATTATTTTAAATCTTACTAATAATGTGTACTTATATGTATGTGTGGAAACATTATCAGCAAAAAAGGATATGATTCTTGAGTTAAAAATCTTCTCAGTTGACTTCCGTTAGTGCCAAGGGGGGGGGGGGGGGAGTCCAGGGACCCTCAATTAATAAACTCATTTTGCGGATTGGCCGATTAAATTTTTTTGGGTAAAATGAAGCGCAGTTAAAAGTCAGACCATTAAAAAAAAAATCGGCCGCCAAAAATACCACGCGTTCGTTAAAGCGGGCCAACGCGAAAACACAAAAAATTTTCACTGCAAAAACAGTGTTTAGAAACGTGTGCCAATTAGTGTTTAGAGTATGACATGTTTAAGTCCTAAACACTTGGCATCAAATGTATAATAAATATGTCAAATCCCTAAACGTGTTTAGATTTAGATTTCAAAGTGTGTTTTTAGAAAAGTGTTTAAATTTCTAAGGCACTGTTTTTGTAGTGTGAGGGTCCATAGGAATCCCCCTCCCCTTGGTCACTTAAGTGTTAACGGCAATTTTGCCATAGGCCTACTTAGTCGAATTCGAGCTTTATGACTGTCCCTAATCCAATGGTAAAACTTCTGATGAAAAATTAAAAAAAGATCGAGGTCTGTCTTTACCGGGTAGGTAGTGTTTCTACCTCGTACATTTTGCACCCGCAACCCATATTCTCAACGGCTTTTTTTTTCAAAATAAAACCCTTCCTCCCTGTTTACAGTATCCTTTTAGCTATATATTATTGAGAAAACAGAGGCGTAGGACGCAGGGGGCTGGGGGCTGGAACCCCAATAATTTTGGGGGAGGGCGCGAATACCTTTGAGGCTCCAATAATGTTAACACTTTTTAACAAAACAATTAACTTCCAAGCTTCCCCCTACAGCACAAATCAGGCCTCAACGCTACAAATGATGCAAACCTATTTTGTCCACGGGTAGCAATAGCAGAGGAAATGCTTTTTAAAATGGGATTCTTATGCATTTGAGCACCGTAAGTCGGCAGATTTAATCAATTTTCACATGTATGCTTAAAAGGAAACTTAAAATGTACTTTATTTGTTCTTCAGCACAAAATATCGTTCGGTGCTAAGTGAAACGGTAATCCCTCCACTCCCACTCCCAAATATTTTGGTTAAAGCGCGTGCTTGCCAAATAATGCATTAACTAGTGGACCCCTACAACGGCATATTCTACTACAAAAAATATGCGAAACGTCCAATAATTGACCGTGATGATGGTTAAATTTGGATGCGGCCCATTCAGTTTCAGCTTTATTGGTCTTGTAATTAGGTAATTATTTTATTTTAATATCTAACGTTGAGAATCGTTTCAACATAATTATCACATATGTAAACTAAAATCAGCGTATATTTCCCTTTAATATCATCTTAAAAATAGGTAAACACAAAATCTTTGAGGTGTAACATTTTTACCTCCTGTAAGCATTAAGTATCAGGAGAGTACTTAAAAGTGAATGTAAGTTTCATGAGATAAATCAAGTATTGATTACTACTTTAGCTCGAAATCATTTATTTTGGCTGGTCATTTTATATTATGCTGGGCCGTGTGAAAAATGTTTTTGTAAAAACTGAATATCTTGTCCAAACGCACGCAGGCAGGAATTAGGATTTGTTTTGGGGGTGCGGTGAATTTAAAAAAAGGACCTTTTTGGTTAAAATGGGGGGACCTACCCCCCCAAAAAAAAAAGTTCCTTTATCTCATCACCAAAAAAAGTGGACTTTGTGTCAATTTCTACAAATGTTGGGACCTTTTTATCAAAAAAATAGTCTTTAGCAAAACGTGGCCCTTTTGCCCCTTTGTGGAATTTGGGGGGGGGGTGGCGACCCGCCCACCCGCACCCCCCTGCGTACGGGCCTGAACCTGATATTTGTCATGACCTTTTGGGGTTGCGGGGTACAACATATATTCAGGATTTATGGCTAATGAAACATGAGCGAAGTGAATAATATAAAGTCATAACATAAATCTATTATTACCTTAAGCATAGGGGGGCTGCGTGACTCATAGTCCACATGCACAAAAACCCACGTGACATTTGCAGTACGATAGAATTTTGCACCGTATGTCGGGAACCCATAAACAATTGTAATGTATGGTTGCCAGTTCCTGGTTTTTTATAAGTCTTTTATAAAGATATTGACCCGAATCCGTGGTTACATAACTTGTCAATACTTTACTTACAAAGAGTTATCACTATGAAATGTGAAATGCCACCCTGGCTTTCCCATATACTTGACATAAATGAAAGAGGACAAAACAGTTGCCTGCGATTATGTTAACTAGCGGGCGGCCCGCGCTTCGCGTGGGCTTCCGCTAACTGAGTAAACCGGAGCGATCACTGAAACAGGACGATCAATGAAACAGAAGCGATCAATGACACACAATGGCTGCACCACCGCAACCACACCAGGCATTGGGGGGCTGCGTGACTCCATTATGGCTTTTTAGACTAGTCAATTGGCACAAAAACACGTGAACAGTTGCAGACGATGGTATTTTGCACTGTATGTCGGGAACGTAATGTAATGTATGGATTGTCAGTCCTGAGTTCCTTTTATAACTATATTGACCCGATCGTTGCTTACATAACATGTAATACTTTAATTACCAAAGGTTATTACTAGTGAAAAGAAATGCCTCCTGCTTTGAAAGAGGACATAGAGATGCTTGTATTATGTTAACTATTGGGAGGCCCGCGCTTCGCGCGGTCTCCCTCTAGCTGAGGGTGAGGTAAACGGGAGATGATCACTGAAACAGGACCGTGTGGCAGGAGATATAGTCCTCCGTGCTCGCAGTCCGGGAACACAATGGTGAAACATAGGGCAATCGATTCAGTCGACACTTCCACGCAACATTAGTTTCCACGCTTTATTGTCATCTATGGAGCCCGGACTATGATTACGTCGGCCAGACTACTGATTACTTCACACCGGTCACTGAAACAGAAGCGATCACCGGGCGTAAGGTCGCTGCATGAAGAGGTGACTCAGTGGCCACACTACCGCACCCACACCAGGCTATGATTAACGACAAATTTGGCATATTGTTCTCCGTTGTAGCCTTGACCCCTCTAGTATACCGGTCATTTTGGGCTATTGGTGTTTGCCTGCCAAGATGACGGACTTTGAGTTGGTACTCTTGGAAAACTATTGCCAAACCGTATGAAGTTCCTCACGCCGAATTTCTGCCAAATCACATATGACGCCCCCAAAAAAAAGTCTTCACATTTTTTTGTGTTTTTGTCAAAAAACAAACAACCAACAAACAAAACAAACAAACATCATATTGATCATTTCGTGAACAAACTTTAGCTCATGGAGTTTCCCCTTGCGGCCGACATCCGAAATTTTAATTTGGTGGGGTTATTATTTGACAAGTTGCACACATAATCAGTAGGGCAATAAATTGATTGACATGAGGGGCAATGAGATGCACCATATTGGCTGGTAATAACTACCACACGGGGGGCCTTTCCATCTGGAGGTGACGGGTATGTAAGGTTGTTAACTATTTCCACGCTGAGCAAATTCTGTGATAATTATAACACATAAGTCAGTAGTGGCATTCGAGATTGCTTTCCAAATATTTGTAGGTCATTTGGGAAGCCATCTAAAAACGAACAACAAAGGCAATGTCTTCTGTTGTACTCATTTAAATGCATTGTCACGCCTCATGAAAATCAATAATTTGGAAATGTTTTAACAGAAAAGACAAAAATTGACCAAAATCATCTTTGACGAGTTACTCGCCTGCCGCACTCCAAAATTTAAGACCCCCATTTTCAGCACGCGTCACCCAAAGACCCCATGTATTTTGAAGATGTCACCAAAAGACCCCCAGCATGTTTTGAAAATGTACCCAAAGACCGATTTTTGGAACGTTTTTACCATGTCACCTAAAGACCCCTTGTTGGTATAAATTTTAAAAATTTTCACCCAAAGACACCTATTTGTTTGAGTCCTTTGTCCACCGAATGCGCCCGTGTTTGGAAGCGCCCAGCCTTACACCCATTCCATTTCATTAAGTGATCCCGTCCCCGGGAATACGCTACGTCGCGTAAATATTCCATACACGAAATCCGACTGCAGGAGGGCGGCCCAAGAAATCCCAATTTCAGACGTTGCCATTGTGTTAACACGTCAAAGTGAAATCTTGACGGAAAATTCTGAATTTTTTTTTATTGTTGTCAAGGAATATTTTCTTATTCCAAACCGTTGGGAGAAGAATCCACTCCACTGGCAGGGTTTTTATCTGATTTGCTTTTAATTAATACGAACGAGGAATGAGGTCGTATGTGGTCTGGGAACAACCATGACCGACCACATCAAGCCCAATGGGTTTGTGGTTGCACTCCGTATTGCGTAATTTTCTTTTTGACTTTTTGGTGAGTTTGCTATAATGACTGAGGCTTGGCCGCCCACCGCCTGTCCGACGGGGAAGCCTCGAAGGACACCCTCTACGTCCGCCGCCATTACTAGGGGGCCATCCCGGCCACCAAACATACAGTACACACACGCCGCATATTGCTAACGAACGACATAATAAGCCCTAATCACGATAATAAGACTTTACACCTACCTTTTTTTGCACTTGTTTACAAATTTCACCGTTTATTTCCATGGATTGATAATGGAGATGTCAGGGCCTGGCCTAAACTGGAATTCCAGTGCATGTGTCTTACTGTTGTTGTAAAAATTGGAAGGTTTCTCGCCACTTTGCGTGACTGAGAATACTCTTATGGTTTAGAATACGTGTTAAAACTTGGTAATAACAGCCTCGTGAAAAATAATTTTTTCGTAAAATTCAAACATCCAGACCAAAATAAGTAACAATATAATGTTTGATATATTCCGTGTACGTGAACACTTGAATATTCCCAAAGACCTATCGTATGCTGAAACGGGACATCTTCCGATGCGGGTTGTGGGTTTAGAATGACACTTCCGTGCCCATGTTATCGAGTTCGGAGATCTTGACAAATAGTTCGTTTGTGCGATGGAATGTTGCACCCGGGACATCAGTAACACACGTGGGGTGGGAAAAAATGGCCGGCGAGTTACAATGTGGTATTTAGGGATGGAAAGGATACGGCTGACTTGTTTCATTTGTGTCATTAGCGAATGACATTCGCACGCAGTTGGTTTCCATTTTTGTAACTTTTTTATCGATATTTGTGCAGGCCAGAAATTTACATCATTTTTTTTTCCTGAGCCGCCCCCATGATGATATACAAAATGGAGAACCAGTGTGGAAATTAGTGTTGATTTTTGCCGTCAGAAACTTGAACAAAATTATCGCTTCTTTGGTGGTAACACGTACAACGTAAAGCGGTGTATTGTATAACGAGAAATGCAAAAGATGCCCCCCAGTCATGTCATGGCGGATGGTGAGTGCGCGCCCACGGCGTAGGGGCGTAAAGTCGCCGTCAACCAAGGGGTGAAGCCATTCAAAACCAGTCGTCCGTTGCTGGGCGCTGACATTTTGAATTTTGCCACGGAATAATTATTAGTTTGGGGTGCTGTAACACACATAATGTCATTCGATACAAACAATCCGCAAAATATGAGTTGTTGATGTTGGGTGCTATTGGTTGGTTTAAATTTTGTCCTACCCTTGCCACACAACGAATGAAATGACTCTCAAATTTCACTGGAAAATCTTGTAAATTTAAAAAAAAACCGCCTCAATGAATACATCTCTTTCACCTAAGCGCGCATGCATTATGAGAAAAAAGAGTATTGAGCACAACGATTCAGGGCATATTATCACACTGGCCACTCTCAAACACATTACACTCAATTTATGATCAAGACCGATTAGTGTATATGCAAGCGGCACCAACAGTATGGAGTAGAACGGAGGCAGCCAGTGCTTTCTATTGGTTGGACTCTATGTTTTCTTTGTGGTCGGCAAAAAAAACATGCGAGACGATTGCCTCTCTATTATAAGTAGAACCTCTTTGGGTACAACACAATACTGACACGATAACCTGTAACGTTGCAGTGTAACAAACGATTCAAACTTGGCAACAGGGCAAGTTGAAATCGGTAGCGCCAATTTTGCTTACACCACGTGCTTTACACATATTAAAATGTGCAAGAAAATTAAATTTCCATTAAAAAACCGGGGTGTCCACCTGAAAACAAAAACTGTCATCTCTAAAGAACATATTTCTACATCAAATAGTGACATTATCTTTCGTGGACACCCTCTAGATTTTTTGTAAAATATGGTTAAAGTTGCACAAATTTCGCATTTTTGCATTGCGATGATCAAACTCGTGAGGGATTATGGTAGTTCTGGCAAGTCGAATTACTCAACGACAGCATTTTGATTAGTCTCAGCAGGAGTCACACAGGCTGCCGGTACTTTAAAGCAAAACAGCACATTTGTTTTGAAGAGCGCCATCAATTTTCAACATTTGAGATTTGGCACAATTGAGTTGGTAATTATCTTGTAAACTATACCTGCGAGTGTAATGCTTAAAAATACGCCATTATTCATAAAAGAAGCGATTTTGGTAATTAGAATCGGGATCCCTCACTGGCGGACTGGAAACGACAATTTTTGTTCATGATGAAAAAGTGTCATCTCATGAAATAATCTCTAGCTTGACTTGCCTGAACCGACCTAAGAACTATTGGATGAGCGTACACACGTTCATGGCGCAATTTCCTGGCTATATCATATTGGTAGGACCTTTCCAGCAGCCTTTGAATTATTATAAGAGAACTCCGATAACAGTTATTCTAATTACAAAATTCCTTCTTTTGCAACACACACAGAGTTTTACTCCTACCATTAGGTCTTTTACTATTAATACCAAATGCCACTGTGCAAAACTCTCAAAGTGAAGAATAAGTCTGTTAAATTCTCATACTTTTTTTTTGGCGAAAATTTGATAGAAAAGAAAAAATGGCAGTTTCCATGGATATAATATGTGTTGTAAAGTAATTTGTGACACAATTCACTCATGCCATAAAATTGCAAATCAAACAGGAAAAAATAGCTTGTATATTACATAATCATAAAAATGAATACCATAACCACGATTATCCAATTAAACACTGCACCTACAATCATTTTACAGACAATCACTGGTATACATTTTAGGAATCTAGGTTGACATTTTATGCGGAAATACCATACGAATTCCACCTAACTTACACTAGCCGACTACCCCAAAAAATATTAACACTCGGGACAGGCATTTCGTACAAAAATGAGGTGACGCATGGGTCCTTTGTATGGTAATGCTCTTAAAGACAATAATAAGCTTTTTATCTGCGTTTTAGTTCAATTCATTCTGATATGTTACAACAAAAAGATATGCTTCGTCTAAAAGAGAGTGAAATTCGGAGTGGTCCGATTGCACTTGTTCACTTGTAAGATCGTTTTCGAACACGAATTTGGTACATACTCAAAATTGAGTTATTGATATTAGTTAATTGATTGGCCTTATTGAACCTATATTCCTTTTGAACTTCATTATTGTCAAGTGTGATAATTGTCTTTATAATTAGCAATACTTTGTGTTCTTCAAATTAATCAGTCATTCCACTTTTCCCTTAGCAACTTTAGCCTTATCAAATCGCTCAAAATTATACACAGAATGCTAGATCCAAACCAACTAAACAACATTCAGACCCTTCCTTAATCCCGACTTATGAATTCCCAAGACAATCTTTGATTCTTAGACCCAATAAACACAACACGGCAAAAAAAAAAGAAACCTCTGATAATAGGCCACATGGACAATAATATGGCAAGATCTATTTGTTTTTCCTTTAATGGACAGAAGATGTGCTATGAAGTCAAATTGTATTCATGTTGGGTCATGCATTTCGATGCGTAAAGGCAGAAATCGGACCAAGTTGATTTTTGCTCCTCATATTTGATACAGCATATTTTTTGGTTCTACGTATCGATTGGAATGAAATAATGCAAATTAGAGCCCTATTTTAATTGGCACACAAAGACCTATGCATACTTTCATTTTAATGCCTTTGTCCCGAGTGTTTAAAGGCACTATCATGATCCTCCCAAAAAAGGTCAAAATATCGAATTTGGCAGGAGTAGTAATAAAAGTAAAGGAAAGTCTGCAAATTCTTGGTAATTTATTTTTTTCCCAACTGCAAAATGCAAAAACAAGAAAACAGCACTGTTTAAAATATGAATCTCTATTCAATTAAGTGCAACGAGAGATTTCCAAGTCATCACCCATTTTCTGTGATATATAAGAGAGCTTTAATTTTGATTAGACATGCATAGATTTCCTACTAGTTGGCTACAGAAAAACTTAAATTGTGCAAACGAGATATTTCACAGACAGGGTGCCCCGAAAAAATGTGAAACTTCTGATTTTTGCACTATTGTAAAGCTTTCCATCAAAAATATCCTCATCTGAAAGGATTAAGCTGAAAATGTTTCAATAGTCCTTTACCATTTTTTGGGACACAGAGCGTAACAGGGTCACTTGTCAGATGACCAAACCTTTGTTTTTATGCTGATTTTCCCGGTTAGAGGTGGTTTTTGAGGCAGGTTTTTCCTGGTTGGGAGTGAAAGGTTCCTGGTGAGTCAGGCCAAAAAGATCTGATTATTTTCATGATTTTCAAGTTTTTTCCAGGTCAAAGCGCCCTGGGGTGGCAGCCCCGCGCCCTCTTACACTACGGATTGTTTCGGTTGTTCATGCTCAAAATACAACAATTATGGTTCGGATACAGTATATTGCATTATGGTAATGTAATTACGTAGACTTATTCTCATGCCTAAAATCGATTGTTTGCTGTTTGGGTTTCAATGGGGCCTAGACTGTCAGACATGACAGGGAATCAAATTTTTTCAGACCCTGCTTTCTCTTCAGCAAGGAGACTTTAGTAACAGAGTAAATTGAAAATAAAGTTACATTACGTTCATATATACACCCATATTATGTTGAAAGGATTAAATAAGATATTGTCTAGTTCTGATCAATAGTTACACAGGTAGGGCTATAAAGGTTAAAGGTCATCCTGGGGTAATGCTCAGATTTTGTTGACAGTGTGTCACTGATTCCTCTGTCATACTGAAAGTAGAAAATGCCTTTTAACTGATTTTGGTGATAGCACCATTTGCAACACATGGGAAAGATCTTCGAGACCACCATAGACCATCAAAGTAAGGGAAAAACAATGTCCCAACTCCATTGACTTCATGGCTGTGCCTCCTGTGCCCCTACATCGGTAACTAAGAATTTAAGTAGACTCAAAACTATTTCTTTATTTAAATTTTAGTGAACATATGGATCATTTAAAAATTTGACCCCTGTTAACAAACTTTATCTTGGTCCACTCTCCTTAAGGCAACATTTGCAGCCCGTAAGAATCACTTTTCAGGGCTTAACCCGTCAGGCTGTCCAACATTTTAAACTGCTTTTGTTTACAGGGCACCAACAAGCCAGTGAAAAGGTGGGACTTCCGCAAGGTAGACTGGGACCAGTTTAAGAACCTGGTGGATTCAGAAGTGCCCGACCTTCCAACACCTCCCTCCAAACCTGGACAATTCTTAACAGCACTGTGTAAATTCTTTTGATAAGCAAAGAAGACCACCACGTGGCCTGTGTGCCGCAGGTATATCCAATTCCTGGGATGGAAGAATGGATATAGGTCACAAGGATTTCCTGATTCTTTACCCGGGGAGAAGGCGTATCCAAGGCTTAGATCTGAAAAAACTGCTTGGACAGGAAACATCGTGGCGCTGGGAGGCGAAGGTCCAAGGAATAGACTTCACTCACTCCAGCAGAAGACTGGAAGACTATAAAAACCGGCAGAATTTCCCAAACCATCGAATGTCCGTGACTGCCAACTCAATGCTGAGAGAAATCCGCAAATGGTCGTTTCAAGAAGACTGCTAGGAACCAAAAAAAAAAAACGCACACTCGCTCTGTCAAAAAAGAGATTAACTAAAATTCCGATCATCGAGGCCCCCGGCGTGGACGGGTCACTTTCCACATCCTTCTCACTAGATGATATTACCTCTGCTGACAGCAACTAAAGAGTGGAAAAAGACCCAGGGGCCCTGAAACAACCAGCGGCCGTTCCTGGATGCACACGGCGGCCCACGATGTCTTGAATGGCTACAGGAGTCTACACATGTTGCCCTTAACCCAGTCCTTACCCAAGATCTAGGGAAGGGGCTACTTCAAATCATCGCACTCCCCAAAACCAAACAGGCTGTCGACAACCCCTAGAAAAATACTGCCGGGAGCTACCGCCAAATATCACTACTGTGTTGTGTCTCCGTTCAAAATCTGAGCGGATGATCCTGGCCCGGCTGGAACCCGTCGTCGAACCCCATTGCTTGACGAAACAAGCAGGATCGCCAGTGGCCGGAGCACGTCCAGATTGTAAAACTAACCAAAATGATTATTGAGGGCAGGAAAACTTTGAAAAGCGGCGTAAGTAGGCTCATCTGGTGGACCTTAATACTGCAGCATACAACGCAGTGTGGCCCAGGAACTGACACCCAAGTTTCTCAGGACCATCCCGGATCGTAACCTTGTACAATCATAATTATGTAAACATGCTTGCAAACCGTAGGTTTACTCTCAGACCAGTGATGGGCAGAGGAAAAAAAAAGTCAGTCGTCTGAGGAACGGTGTACCACCAGGATCTGTACTGGCTCCCATGCTATTCAACTTGTATATCAGCGATTTACCTCAAACAACATCTAGGACAATATGCTACGCCGACGATCTGCTCTTCTCCACTCGGAAACCGCAGCTGGACAGAAGTAGAAGGTACACTTACGGAGATATGGCACTAACTTGCCGACCTGGAGACTAAGCTGAGCGAAGCCAAGAATACCGCTACTGTTTCCACCTCAACACCAAAGAGGCCCATCGTCAGCTTCAAATAACTAGTGCTTGGGCTACGAGGGTAATATTTCAAATATGGGTACAAAAGAGCTTGGACAAAACGAGAGTGCTACCAACTTGTTTACGACTAATTCAACTTAAAAATTTTGCAGATAGACTTTCCAAAGAAGTAGCTTAAGCCTGCTAATTTGGCAATAAACAAAATGGCCGACATTCAGTGTTCATAACTGGTGTCAGCCTGTCTTGTAGAGGATTAATTATTTGGTGAAAAAACTTATTAACATAGATGTTGGATATATATGGACAACACCAGAAACTCAAATTCATTACATATTTAATTAAACCTAATTTGCCATAATCCAAAATGGCCCCATTTTAGTAAAATTTTGAGCATAATTTGACTTCACATTTTCAAGGTATCATTATGGATGAAATGTACACCTCTTAAATGACACATTGCACAAATATAAATTACGTATTAAAAAAGGTATGAGTATTAGGTGAATTCTAATAATAACTGCAGGAGCGTTGTTCGCGTAATTGTTTGCTTATTGCCCTTGTCCGTAAGCAATGATAACTAAGCATGATGTGGAAGTTTGAGAGAGTTATCCAGCTGGCTTGGCGCGCGTTCATTTGAAAGCAAGTTTGAGCCGGTTGAAGGGCCATTTCAACACGCTCGGGATTTTTTTAGGCGGGGGTATATAAACTGTATATGCGAACTTCTAAGGTTACAATTGAAGCATGGAGTAAATTTTGCATAAACCACCATGGGGCCCGCCATTAAATTGCGCCATCACCATTTTTGGCTCCCTTGAAGAAATATTTTAGTTTTCGAAACTGCTAAATGAGGTATTTTATAAAAAATAAAATGAATTCATCGCCATCTATTTGAAAACCAATCGTCATATCCCCAATAACCACCATTGTTACGCAACATTTCCCAGTACGTTTCAGTTGTTTTTTTAAATATATATTATTTATATAATATATATATATATAATATATATATCTAGTATATAAGATCTATAGATATATATATATCTATATATATATACTAAGGAACAGACAAATGGGAAACGGCGTTTGTAAATTTACTGGATCATATTTGATCCACGCTTATTGAAGGACCATCCTAAACTATATAATATTTTATATATATATATACAACCGCATTAATTACCCAAAAGTTCTCATTACAAGTATTTGCCACTCTAGACTTATAATAATAAAAAATCCCGACATTTATATAGCGCCTTTTCCAACCTGATACCAAGCGCTGTTGCCTATTATTATTACTCTGCCCTTCAGAAATCGTCATAATTATTTCGCTTCACCTAGCCGGCAGCCGGCCAAGCGCACATGCCTATCATCACTTAGATTGTAATATCCCCATAACAGCTCTCCAATTATCGCTTGGGTCCACGAAGCACGTGATGTAAAGTTCCTTGCCCATGCACAACACATGGGCCACAGCGGGGCTCGAAGCCACACCTTTGGATCATGAGTCCGGCAGTCATATCCCCCTGGACCACATGTGCCTAAAGACTACACCACATACAGCCTGTTGGTTGTTTTGCAACCAGGATGTTTCTTTTTCACTACCCCTGTAACAAATGTTTTTAACCTCAATGTTGAGTTAAAGGACACAGCTCTTAATTTGGATTAAAATCTTAGTCAGTTGAGTAAACCTTTCTCTTGTTTGACTAATCTTAGTCCATTGTTGGGTAAATATACTCAGCTTTGTGTAAGGTTTACTCAACTTTGACTAGATTTCTACTCACCATTAAAGAGCTGGTGACCTTTTTTACTCAACATTTTTTGGATGTAGGAGCGAGAAGAGCCGATGGCGTAGCCCCTCAAGAATGGACTACCAATGGAGCGTACTCGCACCTCTCCTGTTCAACTCTATACCAACCGCCAACTAGAATGTCGTTTTTGAAGCCAAACGTCAGCTATCACAAATAAATAATCTGTATTTGGAACCCCCCTGGGCACTGGCAATAACCACCCCGTCTACCTAGGAGGTACCCATGGACCGCACTCCCTCTTTGATTAGACCCACATCAATGAATACGGAGAGTACCTCACGAATAACAATCTTGGACAACTCATGGCACAAAATGGGGTGCCCGCCCACATACCCTAAGATTGACGTCACTTGCCCTGCCTGTGCTACTCCTTGCATAGTTATTCTTGCCCTGTTGAGAAATATCACCCATGCCACTAATGCTGATTCAGCATTAATGCTCCTGGCCGCTTTCACAGGATGTCTTCGTCCAACGCCAACGGAGAACTATACATCCTAGCAGAATTGCTCCACCCAGATACCGTCGTATCTTGTAGGAAATGCAAGAGCAAGTAATCTATTGTGAAGTACCCTATGTCCTGACAGAGACCAGCTGCCACGAGGGTGGTCCTAGGGACCTCCTAATATAACCTTTCCCCAAAGGATTGTTTAGATGAAATCCATTACATGTTAGAAGGCTTCAAAGGACATCAACAATTAAGAAAATAAAAACTGAATAAAGTTGTTCAGTAGAAAATTAGGGGCAAAACCTTTATTTTATTTGTGCCGCGTCAAAATGTGCGGAAAAAGACACTATTTGTTTCTGCATTTTTCTACGGCTTGCTCACCTAGACTTGTGCTGATTGCTATAATTGGTGAAGAATGAACTATATTTTAACCATATTAAGAGCACACATAAATGGTCGCATGCATTTTATATTTTTTAGGGTTACTTGTATAATTTACCAGAGGTTCCTACAGTAAACCGCTACAGGATGTCTATAAAATATAATGTCTCCAATGGCCTACTATACTTGGCAAGATTTTTTATTTAATTATATTTTCTTTGTTATGTCACTAGGTGTATGCATTTGAAAATCAGAATCACAGTAACTCTAATAAGATTTTTTAGTTTTGTCATGGCACTTACTTTAGTGCAATTAGGGGGCTCCTAGTGACCCCTGCTTAATTAACGGCAAAACGACGCGATGCATTTGAATTTTTTTGCAACCAAATGCAAGCGCAACTAAAAGTTAGCGAATACAAAAATATAAACCAAATATATGTCAGCGTTTAAAATCGCCCGGCTGAAAAACAAAAAATGGGTACCATAGGAGCCCCCCCCCTTAATGCATTTAAGTGTTAAGCAAAGTCCACCTCCTTTGATCAGTCCTAAGGAGCTTAGAGAGTCCGCAGTGTGGAAAGAAAGACTCGCTCTAGCTTGTCTATCAACCAATAACATCTATTGGTAATTAAACACCCGGTGCGCATCTTCCACCTGGAGCTGACTCATCATCATGGGCTGAATGGCGATGGCGAATCAACAGATTGAGAACCATCTAGTTCGGTTGCAAAAGTGGGCTACCTGGAAGTAAATCAGGACACTACCTGTGGTTGTGGAACAGCACCACGGACAATGGAATCTCGTGGTCTAGCTGCCACTGTGGAGCAACAATGACACAGACAAGACGTTTTGAGCATGAATTCATGAAGCAGTAGACGTCTTAACCATCTCTGTAGGATGGGTTATGATTGAGAACTTCTAGGTAAATAACATGTGTCGAGGTTTGATGACCAATTTGAGATCGTGCTGTAACAACTTTGTTCATTGGTAGCTATCTTGGTCCAATTAAAATTTGAACCGCATGAGCTCTCAACATTTGGTTGACAAAGAATCGCAGTATTATTGGGAAAGTGTTCCCACAGTAGTGCCACTTGTTTATGTGATGTAGTTATTAACAGACTCTTAACAGATCTCTTAACAGATTAACAGATTCTTTTTTTTTTAATTTTTTAGGTTTTTTCTTTTTTTAAATTTGTTAAAAATGTACTTATGGCCAAAATATGAATCTCTCTAATTTATTTGAAATCACTACTGTAAATGCTACTACATGTAGTAAAAGAATGGATCCTCAAATATTCTATATGCAAATTAAGGTGCAGTGAGAGATTCACATATGGGGTGTTCACATAAAAAGTCGAAATGTAAGTACTGATTTTGCCCTTATGTAAAGCTTGCATCAAAAATATCCCAGTTCTGGCATAAGGATTAAGGCTGAAAAAAATGTTTTGTTTGGTCCAAAAATGAAATTGCTAATTCTATAGGAGCAAAAATACAAATTTAGCCTATATTTATATGAAATAGAAGCAAATCAAAATCACCTGTTTTTGTTCTTTTAAGGCATTTCTGTAGCCAAAAAAGAGGTAAGAAAATCTATCGGTGTCTAATCTATATGAAATTACTATTATTGGACACCAATTACTGCTGGGGTGCCTCAAAATCTCTCGTTGCACCCTCTTTAAGTGCTTTTTAAAACTAAGTGTAATACAATAAACCCTTAAAGCGCCCATGATTCAAAGTGTCTACATTTAAAAAGCAAAACGTAAGTACGAAATGATAATTGACAACCACGGCGACCATTTTGATAGCAAATTTGATTTATTACAATGGATTGGTATGATAGTAATTTTGGTTGTTTTTAATCAAAACAACATCATTTTAGCAGTTTTGTGCTAAAATATTTCTTCTATGAGTCATTATATGGCCGCAACTAGTTATGGCGCAAATTCCAATGGCGGCCATTTTGTTTATGCCGGCAAGACTTCCAAAAGTGGGACCTTGGAAAGTCTTGCTACACACATAGTAATACCTAGTGTAATAGTGTAATTGCAAACTTTAAAAGTGTAAGGTTCATCCATATGACACCTTGAACATTGACATTAAAGTCAAATTAGGCTCAAAAATTTATGAAAATGGCGGCCATTTTTTTTTTTTTTTTTTTTTTTTTTTTTTTTAAATTTATAAATGCATGGATTTGAATTCTGGTGGGTGTCCATTGTCAAACATCTCACGTTAGCATTTTATTACGAAAATTCCTTCAAGACAGCATAGGGCTCTTAAAATAGTTATGGAGCAATTTCAATGGCGGCCATTTTGGTTTATTAAAATAGCAGGCTTCAGCTAACTACTTTGAATGTCGATCATGCACAATTATTGATAGGTGGTGTTTGAATAAATGTTGACCATCACACTCGCTTTGCCCCAGCATGAGGTACGGACCAACCTATCTGGCCCAAGGACTACAACTTCAATGCGCGCCTCTGCCATACAATACTTACACAACGTAACCTATCGGCGGAATGCTTGGCCCGGCAGCTTACTTACCGGCCGCACCTCGATTCGTATGCACCGCCAAGGTATCTTCGAACAATAACCTCCTGTGCCGACTTGCTGAATCCTCGTGGGGTTGGGCCCTCGACTCTACGCACCACCGCCTGGCTCTGGTCTACAGCGATGCTGAATATGCCGCCCCGCTGGTGCAACAGCTCTCACACAAGAAGCTGGACCAGTACGCAACCATGGGATGGCGGCCAAGAAATCCAATTTCAGACGTCCGCCATGTTTAACACGTAAAAGCGAATCTTTGACAAAAATTCTGAATTTTTGTTGCCAAGGCATTTTTCTTATTCCAAAACCGTTGAGTTGAGAATCAACTCCACTGGAAGGGTTATTTCTGATTTCTTTTGTATGAATAACGAACGAGGACGAGGTCGTATGTTGTAGGGAACGCCCATGACGACCCCATCAAAGCACCCAAATTGGGTTTGTGGTTTGCACCACTATTCTGTAATTCTTTGGACATTTTTGGTGAGTTTTTCTATAATAATGAGGCTTTGCCGCCACCGCCTTTACTCAACGAGACCTTGAGAAACCATTACTGTTGCCTCCGTCCGACTCCATCTGAGTTCTACCACGCTTTCGGCTTTCAACCTGGCCATTGCTTCGGAAAGAACGTACACGCACAAACAGTGAATAAAGGCTCTGCTGGACAATAACAACCTGCTGCATAACACTGTCCAAGAATCACACCAGCTTGGTTGACAGAAACTGCGCTCTCGTCGCCCTTTTCTGACGACACGCTTTCTAAACGCTCCAGCTCCCCATTCCACATCTTACAGACATGGAATCCTGCCTGCTATATACTTAAGACCAGATCAACTCACTTACACTATGACGAACTACCACCTGGTAGCAATCGTCCACGCAAGAAATGGGTTACCTTAAACCGGATTCGACAGAAGTCGGCCGCTTCAACAGCATATGCACCGATGGGGCTGCGGGCATCGCCATCTAGGCCAGTCAAAATAAATGAATGCTGCCTTAACCAACACTAATTGCAACATGAATCAATTCCCAGAATTGTATCAGATCCCTTGAAAAACCACATATCAAAATCTACTAAAATCAAGGATTGGACATATATTTTTAAGGGGTGGGGGTAAGTTTATTACAGGGGTTCAAATATGAAAGTAGCAAATCGCGTCGAAAGTTGCCAACGTGTTCGTTCCATTTCCACTATAAAAAAGGTAATAGTTTGCCATATCTGCATGTTTTTAGTTCAAATAGTTTATGAGTCAAAATGGTTCAAGGTCACAGGGGGTAAATTTTTCAGATATATCCTTCGTTATAAAATTTTGTCAAATTGTTCGGTCTATGGTACAGAACCCGACAATATACTGGTTGCACCATTCGTTGCATAATTGGAACGCAAAATGTTGACTGGTGGCTACAGGGTCTATGTAGTCACTAGTCATAGCTTCTGTTAATTCGTATCTAGAAAGTTCAAACAAATAAAAAGAATATATTTACATTTTACTTATCTAGTGGTAACAAATTTAACAGTTTACACCAGCCGATCAACTCGGACCATTCTATGAATTTTACCCAGTATGACTTGAACTGTTTGCATATTGTACTAAAACATAACGCGTAGAGAGGGCAAACTATACCTTTTTTTTAAACCTTAGGAGTATCCAATAAATTGGTACATCATTTAATCAAGTCGAAACAATTCTAATTTTTTACCCCCTGTACAAACCGCTTGCACCCCTTAATTTCTACATGTTCCACTAGGTTGATTTTGGTAGACTTTAATAGATTATTTGGACTATTTCAGAGTATATTAACACCAAAATGTTTCTGTTGCAATTTGTGTGGGGTCAATTCATACAATTATTGGACTAATCCTGCCAATGTGGTTCTCCATCACAGACTGCGGATCACATTCTCAATGAGTGCCCTACCTTTCGTCCACCGTTGGACATAACTTCGCAAACCCAACCAATCACCAGTGCGCTGGCTTCACCGTTTTACAACATACACACGTATTATTGCGTTGTACCACAAAGTGACCATTGAAAAATCCCAAAACTGCAACTTTTGGTTTGGGGGTTTGTCCCCCTCTTTAGGGCGCTCTATTTCAGCCATATTTGCACGCTTTTTTTACAAGCGAGGTGTTAAATGAAAGAGCAAAGACCTGGCAACAAAATGCATATCTTGTAAACTTTCGAATGGTCTGACTATGGCACAACACTGATCGAAAACCTGCCGATTTAACTTTTTGTGTAGGTGTCTTTCCTATTGCGATTTCGGAAATTGATCTAATTTGAGAATGAAAAAGTCAAAAACATTTTGTCCTGTCATTAAAAAAAAACTTAATATTATTAATTTTTTAGAACCAGCACAAATTGGGCGTTAGACATAGGGTTTTACTGATTGCAATCAATAAACTTAAACGATACGCAACTCTTAAAATGTAGGAGGAGTGGGCATGATGAGTGGCCAGCGCTTTGTCCGTGGCGTATGGGACAGACTCCGGCATATAATGTTTTGCTGTGAGTGGGGGCGGGGGGTCGCTCCTCCCGCACAGTGAGTTTACCTTCCCAGCATATGCGGAGTAGAGTAATAACAGTCCGCCGTACTCATATCCGGCTACAACGGTAAGAAGAGGGCACGCAATTCATTTGACTCTTCACGCAACATTAGTTTTTCACGCTTTATTCCGTTTTACCGTCTATGGGGAGCCCCGGACTATGGCTCCCGCCTGACTATATTTGCTTTCACACCGTACCATTTATACTCAAAGTAAATAACCTGTGCTTTAATTCAGTGAGGGTTTCAGAATTCAAAAGTGTGTCAGAAAAAAAGTGTGTCCGATGGGTCAGTTTCGGAAACTCCCCTGGGATTGTGTGAGCTTTGGATCACCACTTATGCTAAATAGAGGCATAATTATTTTGTGCCAATCGTTCCAGAGCGCGCTATGCATATTATTTGGTGCTGATTCCATAGCGGTATTAATTTATTCCGTAGATGTTTACCAAGAATTACAATACAAATCTGACAACTAACCTAACAATAAGCTAACTTATAGAGGTTTTCTGATACAAAGTCCTTCGGGGAAAGTTTTTTTTTTTTCATTTTTTTTGGCGTGAGAATTGGGTGCGCGTTGCAAATCGGTTTTTGGACCGCATTTTGAATGAATCGGTAAACCGATTTCATTTTTC
>JAMKCH010001270.1:0-42458 GCA_023653785.1 Ophioderma brevispina
ATGTGTTGCTGATTAAATGGCATTTTGTCAGTTAAGGTAAAGTTAATCATTTTTTTCTCTTCTGCCTAACAATTTGAGCCAATCCCCTAGCTTGGTCAGAAGAGTGCCCTGACTCAGGGTGTGTTTCAGAGAATGACACTCATTGACCCCTATATGACCTTTTAACGCCATCATACCAGTGTTGACACATTTTTGCGATCACAGAGAGGCAAGACTTGCGGTCGAGAACCACCTTGGTTTCTTAATTACCAATCATTTGTACCAAGTCAATTTGTGTTTATCATAGTATCTTCCATTGTAAGTAAAATAGGGCGTCACAAAAATATTGTCCTCTTTGAATACATCACTTTATAAGCTTCTGCATCATTGATGCTCTGGTTTCGATGTTTCGGATTAGCAAATCGCTGCTAACCCCTTTAAGTTGGCAGTCCAGGTTTCCTTCATATTTGCATGAGTCAAAGGCCATTAACCAGGTCATCGGGGAGGTGTGGCGTTGTTCCCAGTTTGTGTTTAGGTTTCGTTTTTCACGTCTCTTCGAAAAGTTTAAGTTTACACCAGACTTGGGGGTTAAGTGCAATAGGGGTTCCTTCCTGTGTGGATGATGTCAAGGTCCATGCACCAAGTCTGAGGTCATGTTCCAGACTGCCATCTTGCCAGGGATGACACAATTTACTTGCTGTATTTTGAAACTTTTCTATAAAGAGAATCACCAAGTTTTATTAACTTCATATACACAATCAGTGGTCTAGACAAAAAGCTATGCGTCATCAAACAGAAGGGTCCAAATTTACCTGGGAGATTTTATTGACTGCAGCATGCAGGATGAAAGAAACAAAAATAGTTAGTTTTTTACACTTTTTTAATTTGATTAGGAATCTACATGGATTCAAAATCTGTGTGATATTCTCTTATTTAATACTGTGTAATATTCTCACAGCTATCGACCAAGTGGTTTGTTTTTATTTTTTTAAAAAAAATCAAGCGTTATACACTTAGCTCTTTGCACAGTTTCACCATTGGCATGGAAAGCCTCAAACTGACAGCAATATAAATTGGAGAATTGTGCAACAGTTTGATGAGGTTCGATTCACTCTAAACAAAACGTTGACGGTGCCAAGAGATGAATGCATTGTTTATGTTACACCCTTGTTTTATTTCAAATACCAGTTTTCTTAGGCTCTACCTGCAATGCCGAACCGTGCAAAAATCAAATTTTGACAACCTGATGTGAGGGCATGCAAGAACTGTAACCCGTAAAATTCAGAAAAGGCCATGGTGAGATCTTGCCATTGAGGCCGACTAGATCATGACTTGGCATGTTATGTTGTAGTGCCCCTCTATGACGCAATGGGTGGTGAAATCTATGCAAACTTCATTTTTTAAAGAACAAATCTGAATTCAAAAGTATGTACTGGGATTAGATATGTAATCTCACATCGGGTTGAAACTTTGCCTCGTTATATTATTAGGGTTCGGTCCATACAATGAGACTTTCAATAGCTGTGGTATGCAAAAAAGAATGTAAAATTAATTTTAACATAAGGAAACAAAATGCTTCTACTAATTGTTTCTCTTATTAATGAAGCTTTTGACTTCAAAGATGTAGAAATCTCTCCAGTTAAATTTTGGCACCTTTGGATGAGCATGGCTTTTATTCTAGAGCACCATTTTAAGAAGAATAAAGTTTACATAAAGCTTGACTATTCCCTCTTCAAGAGCAATTCTAAGTATCAAACGGTATTGGAAGTTTCAGAAATTTTATGTTACCTGGCGGTATAACAATTCTTTTGGAATCTTGTAACACTGCAAATTGACTCTTTCCCTTTCTGATACACAGATTAGACCCAATGTCAATTCACATTTCGTCTTTTGTAATCATGATGCCTGCTCAGTTCGTATACACATCCTATTCTCTCTGCCATGCTGGAGAGCAAACACAGGATTGGGCGGCAACCATTTGACTTCGGAATTCTGGGCTTGACTCTTTTTTGTTTCTTTTGTAATTTGCTTTGGCTAGAGGCTGATGAACATCATGATGAACATCAAAGTCAACATAGGATGTTAACATATTGTGTACATTGGAGAGAAAAATGGTATTGTGCGAGGGTTTTACTTTAGTGCCCGGGGTAGGGACATGCCAAGCTAAAGCAACAAGTGAATTCAAAAATGGGCAACAACTTCAAGGTGCTATCTTTTCAACTTAATGGTAGTTAGGCGCTCTTAAATTATATAGAACGGTTGCAACACAGCAATTGAAATGAAGTATATCTACTGGTCACACACATATTTAGTCTAATGACATTATTGGAAATTACAATATTTTGCAGCAAGGTTAATCCACTAACCTCAATGGATTTTGACAATCAATAATTTTTTTTTCCTAAATTATCACAATATTACAGGATCTTTTTGAACGAAGGTTTTAGAGTTCATTTTTGTAATGTCACTGAGACAGAGACTGCATAAGTAAATGCACGTGGCAGTTCCCCAAATACCTTTGGAAATCCCTCCCCATTGCCCCAAATCGAGTGCAGAGTGTGCCCTACCCCCCCTGTTTGTGCTGGTCATTATTACCTGTACAGACCATCCAAGTTACAAACTTGTGTGAATTCCTACTTATTGTGCCTGCTCCTTCAAATCAACTCTAAATCGTGGTAATTTTCATGTGTAAAGTATCCTGTAATTAGTCCCTTTTGGGCAAATGAGGCAGTTTTGATAGTGACGGTAAGAGAGAGAATAGGAGAGAGATGTGAATGACGTGATGATGGAGAGAGCAGGAGAGATGAATAATGAGTGAGTTGATCGGGTGGGAAAATGGGGGCATGCGAGACCTTTAATGTGAACGACAGATTTGTGGTTTAGAGAGTAGACAGTATGCCCCAATTTCTTATTTGCCCAACAATTGCATAAGTTCCTCAACTTTACATTCCCACTCGCACTTTTTCATTTCAGCAAGGCCACAATAAATCTCAAATTTAGACATTACCATTGGTTCAAACTCATAAACTGAAATCTTGACTAAAACTCTGACTTTTTTATATTTTTTCAAGGAATATTCCAAAACCATTGGAGCTAAAGCCTCAACTATCAACCGCCACTGTACAGATAAATTCAAATATTTATATATAATAACGATGATAGTACGAGTGGAGAGATAGGATTGGTGTGATGATGGAGTTTTTGTCAGAGAGTGTTAGATGGAGAGGGATGCCGGAGGAGTGGGCAGTGAGTGTAGTAATTCCAATTTTAAAGGAAAGGGGGTGCAATGAGGTGTGGTGCGTGCATATAGGGGGTTTGAATTTGGTGAGGCAGGCAAATGAAAATTGTGGAGAGGGTTCTAGATAATAGTATCGGAAGATGTTGGAATGTGGATGAAGATGCAATTGGGGTTTATGCCAGGGAAGGAACGATAGAGGCAGTGTTTATTTTGAGGAGGTTGCAAAGAGGAATATCGAGCTAAAGGTAAGAAGCTGAGTATATGCGTTTTGTATACTTGGAGAGCATTTGATAGGGTCACCGAGGAAAGATATGGAGGGGCGTGAGGAAAAGATAGAAACCAGAATAGTGGTTATAAGCAGTGCTGAGTTTTGTGATGAAGGCCAAAAACAGAGTTAGAGTGGGGTCTGATTTTGTCTGAGGAGTTTGATGTGAAGTGGGTGTGCATCACATGTTCCTGTACTTTCGCCATTGTTTTTGCAATTGTGGATTGATGAGTTCACGTAGAGTGCAAAAGAAGGTTTGATAGTGAGAGTTTATGCTGATGACTTTTTTTTTTGGTTTTAATGAGCGAGACATTTGGAGGGAGTAGGGACTAGGGAGAAGTTTTGGAAATGGAAAAAGGCTTTTGAGAGCAAGGGTCCCTGAAGGTACAACCTGGGAAGACAAAATTGATGCTGTGAGTGGGGGGAGAGGAGGTGTAGTAAGGTAGACCCATGTGGGGTGTATGGGAAGAGGTAACAAGCAAATTCAGTGTGGTGTAGAAATGGATCCATTGGAGATGCACAAAGATGAAGAGAGGACCCCTAGTTTTGGCAAGAGATGTTTTGGGCGAAGATGCGAGAAGGTAGCTGGAGGGATGGTGGAACAGGAGGAAAAGCTGTGTGTTGAGGTGGAGTCTGTGAAGGGGTTCACATACCTAGGGGATAAGTTAGTGGTGGGTTGGTGGATGCGAGGTGCTGTGACAGCTAGAGTTAGGTGGTGGGTGGGTGAAGTTTAGGGAATGTGGGGAGTTGTTGCAAGGGAAAAGATATCTTCTAAGATGAAAGGTATGGTGTATAAAGAGTTGTGTGAGAATCAGTGATGTTGTATGGGAGTGAGACTGGTGTTTGAGCAAAAATGAATGGGGCTTTTGAGGAGGACGAGAGAGCAATGATGAGAGCGCTGTGGTGGTGTGGAAGTTGATGGACAGGAAATGACTACTGAGGACTGATGCAGATGTGGGGTTTGGCAGAGGCGATGGACCCAGTTGGCAAAGCGAAGAGTGTATGTTGGTATGGCCATGTGTTTGATGAAGGATGACGATCATGTGTTAAGAAGGGCTTTTTGAGTAAGAGGGTTTTTGCTGAGTGAGATGTTTGTCTGTTTGAGTTGGGAGGTTTGATGAGTCGGGCATGTCCAAATAAGACATGGACAGAAGCAAGTGGAGGGGAGAGTAGGAGGGTGGGTTGAGGAGAAGGATGCATTGAATCGGGTGCAATGGAAGGAAGGAGTAAAAGGGCATTTTCTGCGAATGTGAAGGTGAATCCAGCCACCCCCGTTGACTGTGATAAAACCTGTTTTAAAACTTTGGTTTAAGTAGTAGTAGTAGTATCATATATGAGCAATAGACACTTGTGACCATCCCACATCAAAGGGCCAATTGGTTTGGTAATTTGTGGTAGATGCTATACTCTAATATGATACATTGGGACGATTGCTTTATTTGAATGAGGCTTGGCCATCATCTGGTTTTCAACAAGGAGTTTATGTCAGGAATTAAAGGATTTTACTACTGCAACTTTTGAAATTTGTATGTCAATTTTTGGTGCTGATTTCGCCTTAAATATTTACAGAGGCTCTTTCATTTGGGGGTTTTGTGTCACATTTGAAGCGTGTAAAAAAGGAATTACTTTACAACCCTTGAAAAACAAAAAACCTACACCACCCATAATTAGGGTTCGGCATGTCAGTCAGTCAAATACCGAAGGCAGAGTATACCAGATTGGGAATCATTTGGGCCTTTCACACACATCTTTCTCCAAAATAAGTGTCTCCTTGCAATTTCCTAAATTACATTTCCGTTAGACCTTTCGAAAATCGATTGCATTACATGGTATTGAATATTTTTAATGTTTTTCAATTCTACCTAAAAAAGTGGTGGTGATGTAAACTTCAAGTCTGCTCCATTTGGCATTATGTAACCCCTTTTTCCCTACTAGCACAGGCCATTTGATTTAAAGTGATGATTTTTTCTTAATTGTATTCTGGCAACTCGGCTTCTACAACATGTGTTTGTATGAACACGGAGTGTCTTGTCACTCATGTTGTCATCTATATTATTTCGCACTTAAAATCTAATCTTAATAATTTAATGATACATTAAAAACCCAGCGAACCTGGAGGGTATGAAGTGTGTCAAATTAGCTGTCCTGTTCACCTTTGAATACCGCAAGTCTCATAGGTTTGCCAGTTTACTGGTTTCGACCTTGTACAAAAACCGCTTACCTTACCAGTTCGTGATTCTGTCACTAATCCCCTTAAATTTGAGTTCAGTATCTAGCCATTTTGCCTGGGTACGTTGGTTTAAAATTTGTTTGAACATTTCTTTTGTAAAATTGGAAATCACATGAGTTCACTGAATCTGTTGAACCTTACGGTTTTGTTGTGCTTGCTTCCCCAGTGTTTTTGTGCCATGTATTCATATAGCTAAAAGGGGAACTCATTTTTTTATTGGCCTTGTATACGCCACTTACTGTGGTGTTACAAGAGAGTTTTAATATTGATTTCTTTCCAGTTGTTAGATTTTGATGGTTAATTATTTAAACTTTTGCTTTTAAAACAAAATTAAAGGAACTTGTTCTAATTTAAGTGTACCATGTTTTAAGCCTTGCCACTTAAATACACTTAAAGGTATAGTCACACAGAAGACAGCTCCCTACCCAACCACTTCCTGACTACACAAGACCGCATTTTTTCAAAATCGGCTACAGTCTTGTTCAAACTTGCAAAATTTACAATTTCAGACAATGTCAGGTCAGGTTTTCTTTGAGACCTGCTACTGGTATCCTGGTAACCAGTACTACCTGTCCCAGGGCCGAGTCGTCGGTGGCTAAACCGACTCCCCCATCGGATTTGTAAGGAATCTTTTTTTTTTTTTTTTTTTTTATTTTTTCAAAATCGGCTACAGTCTTGTTCAAACTTGCAAAATTTACAATTTTTATCCCGACCAGGGATGATTAGTCTGCGAGTATCCCCGTCGTCAACGAGACAAGGGATGCTGAAACGCCGAGCAGTAGGCGACAGCATCATTGAATCAACAAGATCCAGCATGTTTAATTGGCGACGCCACTTGTTCAGTCCCCGATTTGTCGCTGACCTTGAAACGACGGCACAAGTTGTGACATGTCGCTGTCAAGACTGCTCGTCGATTGGTCGCTGAGTTGTTGATGCCAAGAAAGGTCCCGTCACATGAAGACAACCCGCGACGCGACCCAACCTCTTCCCAACTACACAAGACCACATTTCTTTCAAATTTTTTTTTTTTTTTTTTTTGTAAGGAATCTGATGAGGAGGGTAGCTGGTTACCCTGGTAGAATGAAAAAGAAGATCTACCTACAAGGGCGTCAGCTCTGGAGAGCTAATGGCGGCCATCCAGCACATGCTGCCTTGCATGTTGGGTAAAGTTGCCCAAAGGCTTGGCCCACCGCCGATAACTGTGGATTGATGTCAGGAAGGGCATCCGGTCAATTATCTTTTGCTCCAATAAATCCTCACACAGCAGTATTGCTGAGTGTGAGGTGAATCCGGCCACCCTCGTTTACGGGGACAAAACCGGATTTAAAACTTTGGTCTAACTAAACTAAAACTAACTATCCCGACCAGGGATGATTAGTCTGCGAGTATCCCCGTCGTCAACGAGACAAGGGATGCTGAAACGCCGAGCAGTAGGCGACAGCATCATTGAATCAACAAGATCCAGCATGTTTAATTGGCGACGCCACTTGTTCAGTCCCCGATTTGTCGCTGACCTTGAAACGACGGCACAAGTTGTGACATGTCGCTGTCAAGACTGCTCGTCGATTGGTCGCTGAGTTGTTGATGCCAAGAAAGGTCCCGTCACATGAAGACAACCCGCGACGCGACCCAACCTCTTCCCAACTACACAAGACCACATTTCTTTCAAAATCGGCTGCAGTCTTGTTAAAATTACAAGACAAGAGATGCTCAATCGCCGAGCAGTAGGCGATCAAACATGTCACTTGTTCAGTTCTCAATCAGTCGCAGACCTTAACACGACAGCACAAGTTGCTGTCAAGACTTCAAGTCGGTGACTTATCTTCTGTAGTCGCCGAGTTTAGTCGCCGAGTTTAGTCGCCGATTCAACATGTCCAGTTGGGTTGCATTTTCTCTCCCGCTTGGAGCAGACTCATTGCCGACCACTTTCCAACTGCACACAACCACTCATGATGCGCACCAACTCATCGGCTACCGCTTCCAAACCGCTCATGTGTTCAAGCCGACCTTCCCGATTCCAAAAACCCGCCCCGATTTTTTTAAGCTGCAAGAAAAAATCGTGGCGGGTTTTTTCACATTTGCCACATGCTCCCGACCACACAAGACTGCAGAAGACTGTACAGGACAGTCCCAGACTTGGCCAAAACTACACCTGAAAAAGGAAAATTACTCACGATTTTCGCAAAAAATGGCCAATCGGCACCAGTCTTGAGCAGTCTGGAAGCGGTTTTCTAGCAAATAATGGGTAAGACTACAGACGACTGCACAGAACAGGCCCAGACCTTGCCAGAACTACACATGAAAACGAAAAACTGCTCACGATTTTCGAAAATTGGCCAATCGGCACCAGTCTGGAGCAGTCTGGAAGTGGTTTTCTAGCAAAAAATCGGCTGTGTGACTGAGCCTTAACATCTAGTTTCATGTGAAACAAACATGTGGTTTTGATGGTAGAAGCGATAATAGATAATGTTAAGTTGTTGGTTCAACCATTTAAATTACAGTTTATTTTGTCTTTTATCTTTGGCAAGCAGTGATTGGAGGTTGAACTTTTTGGGACGACAATGAGAAGGCATATGGGCCTTTTCATCTTATATCAATATTGATACTACTTTCAGATAAGTCATGGGGCCAAAGATGATGGAACAGCACAACCTTTAAAAGATTTTAAATTTTCAGGTGCCATGCCTCTTGATTTGGTGCATTTGTTTTTTTTTAATGTGCTTATTTTAAAAAGTACTACTTGTCTAAAGGAACAAGTCTTTAAAGTTCCAACTTGTAACTTTTAATCTGAATTAAACCTGTAATGCTGAGTTTTGTCCTATAGTCATAAAATCTTGGAATATGTTCACATTTAGAATAACCGAGAAAAGCAATAATTAATGGCATACAGAATGCTTTCAAATAGCTAGATTTATCTCATACTTTGTATGCTTTCCTGCTACACTTGCATACCCTTCTTCAACCCCAAGAACATCGTAGGGTGCTGTTGGAAAGCTGGCTAACTGATACTGGCACCTGTCCTGATATCTCAGTAGTGAATGTAGACCATGGTGGGTGCACCTCCAATTATATGATATAAAAGATTTAAGGGCATTAGGGCATATTACAAAATAAAAACTATAGAAAAAAAAAGTAACGAAACACACCACTTATTGAGGTATTTATCTTGTCATTTATCATTAACAATTCCACACCAAGTTGAATGTCATCTTTAGTTCGAAAAAAAAGTCAGGCAGAGACTCATTAATACATCACAAATATAAGGGCAGTTATGTAAGACAGATTGATCTCAGGGAAGAGTGGATTGCAAAAAGCTCACTGTAATCTTAATCAAAAAGTGCTAGGTTTATTTTAAATGGTGTTTTGCTTTTGCTTTGATCCTGCTGATGGTGCCTTATTTGAAAAACAATGCATTCCTGTTCGGAGAAGGTCCATCATGTAAGTGATGCAATTTTTAAAAAAGCAGTGAATCTAAATATTTCAAAAAACAAACCAAAACAAAAAAACATATAAAGCCCTCTTAGCATCAGTTTTTGACAAGTAGTAGTTCTTTGAGCCTTTTCCACATGAACTGCCAGGTTGACAAGTTATAAAGTGTAAAATATTCTCATTTCAATTCATCATCCCATTATTTGTGACTGAGACAAGCTTTTATGACATTTACCCAAAAGAAAATTAAAAGAAAGATGAAAAACAACATACCTGAAAATGAAGTGTAGTGTCAGCAAGCTTGAAGGATCCGTACTTGAACAGTCTCTCAGGTATGGCTTGCTACATTTTTCATGTATCGTCACAGTAACCAGAGGGCATTTTAAATCAGTATTTTAAAATTAAAAAAAAAATCCTTCCACAGATGAAGGAGTCTGTTACATTTATAGGACTTTGACAGTGTTTTAGTTGACTTATTCCTAAGATATTTTAGTACACTTGATAACCGCATTTTGAATACAAGAAAGAAGTTCATGTCTTTAAAAAAAACAAGGATTTAGGCTTTTAAAACTGAATTCAGGTTTTGTTCTTATCCAAATTTCCACATTCGTATTTATTTTCAGGCCATTTTAGAGCATTTTAGCACAAATTCATTAACTTTTTTTCCAGGATTTTCACCAGTTTAAGGGTTTTTCGTTGGTAATGAGTGGCATCTCGGATAAAATTGACTGCAAAATCAAATTTTGAAGCAGAGTTTCATTTACTGCTTGGGGAGGGATGTTTTTTCTTCTTCTCAGTATAATGTGTTACCTTTGCATACTGATTAGTAGCTATCTCAAATGGGAATTGGATACATAAATCCCCCTTCACCTAGTATACTTAACTTCACTCAATTTTGTGACACATTTGGGTCACGGTACGTCAATTCCAGAAGATGTGAGTGGTGCACTAAAATGTTTTGGGAGTTGTCGAAATATGTACATTGCTAGCTAGGTTTGTCAGTTCTTTTTAATTCAATAATAAAAAAAACGTTCACTATGCAAAACAAAAATAGGGTGTGTTTTACGCCCCAAAAAGATTTGTCTCAAAAGATTGTGTGCAAAGTTTTTAAAAGTTGTAGTTTAGTGCATTTCTTTCCACCTTGTTTTTGAGGATTTTTTGTTTTTAAGTCATCGTAAAAAGGAAGGATTTTTCTTTTTGTGTCATCTAAAATGATAGACCTGTTGCTCATCTATTGTTGTGGGAATATCAGTTGAGACATTAAATCCAGTTTTTCACTTACACTATTTATCTTACTGAAGTGCTCTGCCAAGTGCACATCATGAAAACCACCTCTTTCCTGTAGTAAAAAGTAGCACAAAAACAATTTTTTTTTCAAAGATTCACTTAAATTTAGTGATTCCTGATATGGGATAAGCAGCTTGTTTTTTTTTTTTTTTTTTTTTATTGACAGTCTGCCAAGCATGGAAATTGCAAGGGTTGACCAGCTCCCTGGTGAGATATCGGCACACGATGACAGCACCCCCGGAAAATACATAAATTGCATAGAATCACAGGCCATTTTCCCTGTAGAGAGAGATAAGTACTCAGCCTAAAAAAAATTTAAATAAAGTAATCAACACTTCGGATTTACACATGCACCTTTAAGTAAAACCCTAGAAAGTACATCTAGATCAAAATTACAGTCATTTTGGCCAAATCCTAGCCTTTTTTTGGAGTCAACTTAGAGATGTGGCCCACTGTCACTAATTTTAACAATGTCGGGCAGTAGGGTTGGGGGTAATTAGAGGTGTGAAATCTAAAAGCCAGTTTTTCACTTACACTATTTATCTTACTGAAGTGATCTGCCAAGTGCACACCATGAAAACCACCTCTTTCCTGTTGTAAAAAGTAGCACAAAAACAATTTTTTTTTCAAAGATTCACTTAAATTTAGTGATTCCTGATATGGGATAAGCAGCTTGATTTTTTGCAATGAAGATTGGTATCAGTATTTCTACATTAATAAGTCATGTTGCCATGGGGAAACCTGTGGATTAGTAAAGAATGTGACAAAAAATTGTAGCTAAGAAATGTTGCTCTTCTTGTGGTTAGATATTGAGAAATCCATTAACAGAGTACATCCATTACAAAATTGAAGCACAAAAAGCATGTTCCACATTTCGTTGCTCATAAACCAAACAGGCCATTGTCTTGGATATAACACCTAAAATACATGCGTAAAGTTAGGCAAAAATCTATTGTGTTGTGTACTCTTCTATATATCATCACTCATCAGGATACAGCCCCTAGCCTTCAATTGAACCTAATAACACTGCTACAAGGGTGGTGCAAAGTTCCCACCTGAGGAAGAATTGACTCTTTGAGTAGCAGTTCATTACATGGGAAGTTTTGGGGTTCTACATGTTTTTAAAGCATGAGTATATGTGTCAACTTCACATATACAAAGTAATCCTTTTTCTCCAATGGGATTTGGACACACACGGAAAAAGCCTTATAGCTGCTACACCTACTTCACTCATATTCCTGACACATTTGGGTCAGCGTGCTATTGGGAAACCGTTAGGAAAATGATCAGGCTTTTCATAAGTGCACTCCATTTTTAATGCACTTCTTGTATTCAAAGGAAAAAATGCCACTTTTGGTGCATTATTGAGGATTAAAGGTTGTAAGAACTATAGGCAATTGAGCGTTGTGCAAAAAGTACCTTAGTCGCAAATATGCCAGTCATGCATACTAAAAAAAATTGTGATGATCTTCTTCAGAATGTTCTACACTCAGTTGAATCTATAGTCGGGGACAGAATTAGCCGACCGATTGAGCATATGTCAAGGTTTGTCAGTCAGCGTGACGCGGACTGTGATTGGTTTGAATGTGTAGAATGGGCGGAGCATGTTCAAACAAAATTTATTTAAAATGGCAAAACATTTGCCCTATTCTAGTCGGGTTTTTGATTACTAGCCACAATAATTCACTCAGTAAACCTTCTGTTTTTAATAAGCTTTAAATGTTGACAGATTATTCTTCCGGACGGCCGACATTTGTCTGCACCATCAATTACGTCAGACGCGCCTTGGTCGCCTCTTCACGTCCCCGACTATAGAAGATATTGAAAAGTTGGCAGAGTTATGTTATACCCTTAACGTTCACCTAATCTTTCTCGTCATGATTTATTCTGTTAATAGAACTGCAGCGCGTGATCCAGAGTAGGTGCGATGGTATAACAATAATTATTTAAAGATGAAATTGGATGTTTGAAGGCTTTGAAGTTACTGTAATCAGCTTATTTAATTGACAATTTTAAACTTTCCCAATCCTTGCCTAGAGCTCTAATTTTTCATGGTAGCTGCTTAGAGTGCAAAAATAGTACCCAACAACTTTTCCAGTAGTTTAAAAGAAAATATTATTAGTGGAACTTTGGTGACTAAAAAATATTGAATGTCAAAAGCTAAGACGTGATACAGTGCAAATGTAGACTTCTCAACAAATTTAAACCGGCGGGACCTACCTAACCCTACCACCCCAACCAATTACCCCCCCCCCCCCCCCCCCCCCCCCCCACCGCCCCCCTCACCACCCCCCCCCCCCCGTCCGGCCTTTACCTCTTTTTCTCCTTATTTTGCCTTCCCAGAGATTTGCTGGCGATTCGCTTAGTAAGTTTAGGCAAGTTTATAACGCAATTGGCAGGAAAGTTTGCACATGACAATACAATCTGGGTTTTTCTGTTGGTATCCATTCCAGTTTTTCCATAGTATTATTGTTGTTAACTGTCAACAAAATTGATCATAGAAAACAAGGAATTTCACAGTGTATCCTGTAAAACCATGACAATGGAAAGGGTCAAATGAGGTGTTTTATTAACGTTTGGTTATCTTCGTGCATAATTTGATTCTCTACATGACATTTAGTTTCATAAGTGTAACGTTTAGTTTAATTAGTACCTAATCCTTGATTGAAATAAACATTTGTAAAACTGACAAAATCTATATCTACCTTTTAAAAGTGCTACAATCATATACATTTAGATTTTGAATGTTTGAGAACTTTTAGAAAAACGTTAGGCATATAGATAGTGTTTGCTTCAACATATGTGTTTTAGAAACTAAATGTTATGTTTAGAATCCTGGTGGTTAGGGCCTCATTTAAACACCTTGTTATTGCATGGTTTTACATTATAGATGTTGAGATGCTTTCTTTTCTTGGGTGATGTATTCTTTTCCGCTTTTAATGGATTTTGGCCCAAAATTAGCTCCTGGACCATATTGTCCAGGACCATAATATCTGGGATAAATATTCTAAGTCAAATTTGCAAATTCGTCCAAAGCATATGGCAAATATACTCCTGGATCAGTTTTGATTAGAATTTTACTCCACTGCTCCAGAGCATATTTACCATATGCCCCTGGAACATTGTGCATATAAATATGCTCCAGGAACATATTCAAATATTATCCTGGCACATATACTTGGACTTCGATATTTTTTCAAGATTTTTTGTTCAGGACCATATGGGCCTGGACCATATGCTCCTGGAGCATCATTTCAAGCCAAAATCTCATATAAGCTTTCTCATAAAATAGAATAATTGTAATGTTTCTCTTCATGGACTCATAAATAATGGAAAAAAATGGGTTTCAAACACAATAATTTAGGCAGCAACTGTTTGTGTTTAAATAACATTGGCATTAAGCCTGCGAATTATGTGATCTTTTTTAGTGTGGGATTGAATTGTTGTTTTTAAGCTGAAACTGACAAAACCTACCTTGAAATTTTTACTGGAGACACAATTCATTTTTGGCCAAAAGCTCTTTTTTTTGTCTGCATAGATTTTTTGTAAAAGAAATATTTCTGTAAATTGGTGTTGCTTCATGTTTTTGTAAGAAAAATCAGTTTCCTGTAAATTGGTGTTGCTTTCAAAATTTGCATAAAAACAGTCCAAAAGACATAAGTGTAAAGAAAATTTTGTTCTGTTTGAAGTATACTAAAAATTGCCTTTGGTAAATTGCATGCACTCCCATAGGTAAAAGGGGGTGACATCCTCCTTTAATGATGTGGACTGTGTCAAGTAGTCCAGAATTCAAGGGGGCATGGCACAGATGCCTGCCCTGAAGATGTCTGAACATATAGATCAAATCAATGTATGGGTGGATGAAAATTTGATCTTAGCTAGTTTTGTGTAAGACTGGTCTGTCTATCACCATCTCTATATTATTTTTTAAAACAAATAATTTTAGTAGTAGTCTGCAAGAGTCAGACATGGCTTATAGTTAGCTTTCAAAATGAACCTATTCTAATGATGCCGATTCAGCCGAAAAAAGGGTATCTATGTTGCACCGATGAGCTTGTTTGTTCAATTGGCCATTGGTGTTTGACTGGATTTGTAAGAAATTGATTTGGAATTTTATTTTTGCTTGTGTGTTCTTGTGCAGAATCGGTTTTTTGTGTGCGTCAGGTGATCCCTAGCCTAAAACCCAAGTTGGAAACATGGGGCCTTTTGCCCATTGCTGTTCCGTACACAGCCGCCGGCCCCCCCTTTGAGCAGGATTTTTAATATTCATATTCTTAGACAAAATAGCTGCAACTCAAAATGTGAATAAGTAAATTGGCCCAGGCTCTTCCTGGGATCCCCTTTAATGTATTCATTTTGAAAGTTGCAGCGTTTTGCTAAAGTGAAATATTAACAAATCATCTCAAAGCGGCATGTGTACGGAACAGAATGGCAAAGGCCCCATGTTTCCAACTTGGGTTTTCTTCTCATTCTTAGACAGATAAAAGAAGTTCAAGTAATCTCTAAAACCCTCCAATTTTCTGGTCATTACATTTAAATACAAGAAGATAGAACTACCATTTTGCAAATATTAGCCCAACCACAACCAAACATAAGCAACGTTAAACAGACACATGTGCATGTAATAATATGGGGCATAGTTCTTGAGTATATTATTAAATTAAAATCCATCAGATATGCAGTTTGTCTACAGACACCCAGTATGAATTGTTGAATTTAGACCAGATATAACCAATAAAATTGCAAGGAATTTTCAATGCTATTTAAATACAGGTTTAAAGGCAGTGTCAACTGTCAATATTTGGGGTTGGTTCTTTTGACTGGACCGCAGGCTACCCAAATAAGCAACGACAAGGGGAATTCCCCTCAAGGCAGTTCATTCCACACTACCTCCCTTTAAGATAACATTAACCTGTGTAAAATATTACAGGAATTCAAGAAGTGATGCCCTGCAGCTGGGTGGAGGATGTACTGTTGCTGCTATTAATTTTGCTCAGATAAATGGTTAAACTTCTCGTACGATTTCGTCTCAGTGTTTCATTATTTTGCAATTTAATAATGCATATTTAGTGTTTTCATGTTTGCTGTAGAAATGACGACCTTTCCGTAAGAAAAACCTATACTTCATTTGGGTAGTATTCTAGGCTCATCAGAATCAAGATTTGCCAGATAATCTGTGATTCAGTTCAGAAACAAAAACGTGAAGATATTTTGTTCACACAAAACTTGATTGGTGGTATTCTGTGTTCATTAAAATTGAGATTTGGCAGATATTGCGTGCCTTCAGTTAAACAGATGCAAGCAATTTCAAAATGGGTTAGCACAATAATAACATGCTAATAACCAGAAGCGAATTTGTGTGCATGTTCTTAGAACGTATGGAAAGTCTAGCTGCAGGCAATGCACATCTAACACTTATGAATCAAAAAGCCACAACGCTCTAGAATATATATGACATGTGGAATCTATCAGCCTTAGGTCCTTTTCTCTCCTCTGGTTAGATCCTCTTCAATTCTAGTATCACTCGACTGGTTATGAGAATCGTAATTTCCTTGCCATCAAAACACTTGGGAAATAAGTAAACACTATAACAAACAACAGATTCAGTCGGTGGACTGGTGGTGTAATCCAGCTTTGTGTCTTGGACACTTTTTACGCTGGTACTGTTCTTTGATTTGAGTAGCACGGGACTGATTTCCTGAATTCTGTTCACCACAAATTTAGGGGCAAGGAATAATAAAAATGGATTGGTGCAGCACAGATACACTTGTACAGACAAAATGGTTACTGTAAAAGCTTCATTTTGTGCAAAAAATGTTTAAACCAATATATATATATATAGAAAGCCTTCAGTTTGGTTGATTGCCACAAATTTATTTCTTCACGTCACAAGGACTCTTTATGAGGATCAATTTAGAGAAAAAAAAATAAGAAAACAAATGGTTGTTGACCCGAGGTCATTGCTAACTTTGCAAACATTTCTTGCTGTGAAAGTGAGTTGCTCTATTGTATGTTCATCATTAGTTGCTTCCCAGGGTTGTGTGTGGAAATAAAATGCAAAAAGTTCAGAGTAAGAGAGTCCAAGACCCTTCTGAGATTTCACAATGTCTTTTTGTGTATATGAGTGAAATACATCATCAGATGTTGTGCTCTAAATTTTAACATTTTGTATATATGTCATTTTGACATAGTAAGCATTTACATGTCGTAGACACCATAGGATACCTTAGTGGAATTTAGGCCAAAGAGAAAAAAAATTGTCCAGCATGCATTTATAGCCAAAAAAAATTTGTCCAGCATGCATTTATAGTCCATTTATCCTCCTTAAGTCATGACATTCAAACGACCTTTAATCCAGAATTTTTAAACGTGTTGCATTTTTGGCACCGTCTTTATATGTGCGCTTGAATCGAAGTTAAACCACTATATGTAAAAACCACTATCGCTTGAAAGCTGAAAAGCCATTCGGTTATAGTTCCGTCCAGTTCAATGTCTTATGTAATAGTGTCCTTTATTAATTCAATGCTCCAGGCCATATAACTCAAGTGTAATTGAAAAGATGTAACACTGGTGATAAGAGCTAATCTCACATTGGTTTAGACTGTGCTGCATAACAGCTTTATTTGTACTTCAAACTCTATGGCTGGTATTCTGAAAGGGAGTCTAACTTTAGACCTGGGTTTAAACCAGGGTTAGTCCTACATGAGTGAACGTTTTTCCTTTCAAAATACTGTGAAAATATAACAGGTGAGAAAATTCCTAATAATAGAAGGATCCGGATAAATGGTGGCCGGATAAACGAGGTTGGACTTATGTGTTTTGAGATCACCTGGCTTTTTTAAAGCACTACTTGTTTGAAAATGTTTTTACCTGGCTTGTGGGGTGCATATCCACTAACCAGTCGAACTTGATCTGGCCCGGCCCAAGCTACACCCACCCACCAAGTTTCGAGACCATATGACCCACAGCCTCTGAGAAAAAGGGCAAGCAAACTCACACACACGGACGGGCAAACAGACAGACGGATACATGTCACCTATTAT
Source organism: Ophioderma brevispina (assembly GCA_023653785.1). NCBI lineage: Eukaryota > Metazoa > Echinodermata > Ophiuroidea > Amphilepidida > Ophiodermatidae > Ophioderma > Ophioderma brevispina. The sequence goes on from JAMKCH010001270.1 coordinate 17,472, forward strand.
AATATAGATGGTGATGGTTTAATAGATCCACTGTATGTAGAGCAAATAGTCACGGCATATTGGACCATTTTGCCATAAATTTGATGGCTTTCATGAAATGTAGGACAACTTTTTTAGAAGACAGTTTAGAACACAATACTTCAAGCATGGCAAAAGTTGTCATTCTATTTGATCAGTACTGGGTGTTCCAATAACGAAAATCATTGTAAGTTCTCGGTACTTTTTAGGACTTGCCAAAATTGTTTTTTTGTAATATTGTACACTTGAAAAATAATTATTATAAAATATTTTTTTGAGATATGGAAATGGAAAAAGTTTTTTGCTGTATTTAAGTAAATGATAGCATGTTTTTATTGGCTATAATAATTGAGTTATTAATATAAACTTAACTTTTAAAACATTCTTGATATGTCAAAGGTCAGAAATCACAAAAAGTGCAAAAACCTGTACTGTTAACCAATCACACAACCCCCCCCCCATGATTTTGCAGATTTTTCCCAAAATCTGAGGTTAAAATAGCAGCTTTAGTCAATTTGCCTAACTTTTGAAGGAATTATTTCCATAAAAGAAGCCTGATTTTTCAGCAAGTGCGCATCTGAGAAGTTACGGTATTTATTATATGAGCTCTCCAACCAGGATCAACACTTTGTATTACCGCCCTTGTCACTCGTAAAATCAGGGAGTCCATAAATTACAGAAATAAAACTCACTTTCCAAAAATGAAGCCTCCATTGAGTGCATGAATGTGAATATTAGATGAGACATTCATATACTGCTGGTGTTGTGTCTCACCACAGCCTCAGCCATTCAGAGACAATGTGAACTTTCAGTTCCTAGAGGTGAGAAAAGATCCCAAACTTGCACAAATGAGACTAAATGTTCTTGACATTGACTTGACTTGTAATGTCTACTTTGGCAAAAGAAATGTCTGGAATTTTATGACTGTATTATGTTGCAATGAGCTAAACCTGCAGATATGCGGGGTGAAGTAACTAAAAATAAGCAAGGGACCCATATTGATACCGGGCTTGACACTAACAACAAAAAATGTATTTATTAATCTTTTCCTGGAGATGGCCAACACACGCAAGTGTTGGAAAAAATCTGCACTTAGCCGAAAATATTCATCCTTTCTAACTGGAGAACTAAGTAAAAATTTCAGCCAAAAAATGTAAATTATAAGGATGCAGCCGCCTGGTCGGTCACTATTAAGACAAACTCTTTGCTGTCAGATGTTGGCTTGAGACCATGGTGACTCTAGGACACAGCTGTTTGACCCTGTGCAAATTGTCTCTTTTATTTTTAGAACAATTTTAAGCAATGGCAACACAATTTTGACAACTGATATAATTAGGGCCATGCAAGAAGCTATTATCGTCTGCAAAAATCGTACAAATCCATTGCGGGAAATCTTGCCATATAGGCTACAAAGGTCATGATCTGATGTTATAACACCCTCTCTATACCCTTCTCGCATAGAAAGACATGGAAAACTAGATTTTTAAGAAAAATCATATCTTATCTACCCGCAATTAAATTTCTTAAAATTTACACAATGGAATTAGTGGACTCAATAATGCCAGATTGCGGTTGTCAAACTTGTCGCTGGTGATAATTTTTGTTTTTAATTCTTGGTTTTGTCATAAAAAGAAACAGATCTGGATGAATATAGAATGCTATCCCATTTTTTTTACTTCATTTTTTTATGGACATTTACAAGCATTTGGTACAGAGTCTGTTAAATTCTGTGTACAAAAAGCTAGAGAGTTGTTGTCGAACATTTTTCCCCCCTTACCAGCTTGTGCCTAGGTACAAATGAAAAATCTCAGTGCTATCCAATTTTGATTTATTTACAGAGCAATATCAAACATGGTGCCTAAAAGGGGTATATTTGGTAAAAAGTAGAAATGTTTGGAATTAATATTCGATGTTATTAGCAAAACCCAAATGGCAATTTAATGTCATCACATCATAACATTAATGTGTGTGTGTGTTGGTGTAGGAGAGTCAATAGAGCCGGATGGGACATTGAGTATTCACGACTATTTATAGCTACTTCAACAAGTTCTCAAATACCAAAGTTTAATTTAATTCTTTATAAAGATAAAATTACTAATTTATCGTGGTTTGCTTTTTATCTGGTAATATTTATTGGAAATGTCTAACAAGCAGCACTGATTGTGTACATAATTCTTACGAAAGTCAAAAACTGAATCTTTTTTGGCCTTTGAGTATTGAGCAGAGGACCAAAAACTTGAAAAGTGAATCTTACTTTCAGGGCTGTATGTAGGATTTTTTTTTGGGGGGCAGGTGTGGGACTTAGAAAAAGTGGACCTAACCCTGCTAAAATGGTCCTTTTTGGTCTTTCTGAATATCAAAGTAGTCTTTCTTGTCAAAATTTCTCTAAATTATGGACCTTTTTATCAAAAAATTTAGCAAAAAGTGGACCTTTGTGGGGGTAGGGGATGCCCCCATCCCCGTGTACGGGCCTTCTTATTTTTGATTGGAACTTATTCATTGGTTGATTGCTTTAAAGGTCCAGGAAATGCAAATAGAATTGATGTGGTTTGTGTCAAGTCTACAAGGAGGGACGAGAAAGCATTCAATATATGGGTTGGTGATGACATCATTAGTGAAACTATTGATTTTTCAGAGAGTAATAGAAAATTCCAGGTGACTGGTGTGAATCTATTCATGGCACTGACTGAAAATCAATAGTTTCACTAATGATGTCACTGGTAGTGTATTCTTTTTTGTGGCCCTGTTTATTGGAATGGAATGCCCCGTAAAGATTTGGAGTAGGTTTATCATCTCATTTCCTGGGACCTTTAAGATGTTCTCTTACTTTTGTCAAAAGCATTAAGGTGTAGTGTGCCCATATTAAAGCTGTGTTTTGTAGTTTTGTTTGTAAAAAATAATGTTGTGTATAATTTTTTTCTATGCAGAACTCATTACTAAGCCCAGCTGTGTTGCAAGATGTAGCATGTAACAAAGATGATGTAAATAGTATATTTGATTCTGAAGATGGACCAAGAAATACCACAGTAAGTACAAAGTTGGTTTCTTCTGTGTTCCAAATAGCGACGAAGAAAACACAATGTGCACGATTCAACTTCTAAATGTTACTGCTTCAATTGTGTTGCATATTAAGGCTTTTCACACTGAGCCGGTGATCGATCCACTTTTGCGATCGAACGCCGTCCATAGACTTCAAACCAGCCACCAAAATCATTATAATACTTCACCAAATCTGACACGCATATCGCTGTTGTGCTCCCTCAAATAACAGCACACATTCGTCCACTAAATGCACTTAAGATATGCCAGTTTAGTGAACGACCTGCAGGACCGGAACTTTGACGTTGAACTGCTGGCCTTTGAACTTGGTAGTAGAGGTTATATATCACCTGACAATGCTACGAGGCTTAAAAAGCAGATTAAGTTTTCTGAAGCTAAACACTCGTTCAAGGATGTGAGAAATAACCTGGCAAAAATTGCCCTCTGCTCAACATTCAGCATATTTTGTTCAAAGTCTGAACACTCTTGGAAAAAATCCACCCTTATTCAATTTGTAATTTCATCCGCTTGTCTTGTGCTGTTTATATTGTTTGATTTTTGAGTCAATATTTTAATCCTTGCCAGGGACTTGCTGGTCAGGTATCCCTGTGTCTGGGCAATTCCCCTGCTAGCATTTTCTCAATTTTATATATTTCTAATCTTTTGTACATGTATTTTAATGTTGATAATGTTAATAAAGCTAGCTGATGAAATAAATAATACTATTCGCCATGTTGAATTTTCTTACCCAGTCTATTCAATTTCACGAGCGTACAACTCAAAATTTCTGTGCGGAAACAAACCAAGGTGACAAGTCATTTAAAAGATGGCCATGTACCTCAGCATTAAAAAAGTCTACTACAACCACTACCGTAAATGCCTCAAAAAGAAGTATTTCATGAAAGCAGCAGCTCATGAAATCCATCCTTTGGTGCTATTGCACATGTGCGGCTAGTATTCCGAAAACGGATGCACTTGTCTTCAAAAATGGCAATCGATCACAAAAGTAGATCGATCACCGGCCTCAGTGTGAAAAAGCCTTATTTATTTTTTTTTTACATTTACGATAAGTGACATTTTGCATTTCTTCTCAATACATTACTGTGTTTTTCTTTTCCAACAGGATACTTTCATAGATTCTCTGTGTAATCGTCAGGATGCTCCTCTGCTGTTTGATGACTTGTCCAAAGAGTTAAATAGGCAGCTGGATGTTGATGCTATTTTAGATCAGGTAAAGATTACCTAATGTTCCCAAGAAATTGTAAAGAATTGGGTAGGGGTGCCTACTCTTCTTTAAAAAAAAAATAAGTAAAGAATTGGATAGAGAATATTTCTCTTCCAAGAAACTAGGTAAAGAGACATTCTCTTTCCCAAAAACTTAGTAGCAAATTGGGCAAATATACCGTCCCTTTAAAAAAAAAAATAGGTAAAGCTTAGGGTAAGGAAACCTTCTCTTCCCCAAACACTTGGTAAAAAATTATCCTCATTTGGGTAAAGAAACATCTCTTACCAAGAAGAAACCAGATAAAAAATTGGGTAAACAAACTTTCTTTCCTGAAAAACTAGGTAATGAATTGGGTAAAGATACCTCCTCTTTCAAAGAAAAAACTAAGTATATAAAAAATTGGTTCCTTCCCAAGAAACAAGGTAAAGAATTGGCTAAAAATAGGCAGCTAGATGTTGATGCTATTTTAGATCAGATAAAGACTACTACATGTTCCCAAGAAACTGTAGAGATTTGAGTAGGGTGCTACTCTTTTTAAAAAAAAAAAAAGTTTAAGACTGGTACGAGAAACATTTCTCTTCCAAGAAACTAGGTAAAGAGACATTCTCTTTCCAAAAAATTAGTAGCAAATTGGGTAAATATATCTTTCTCCTTTTCACAAAAAAACCTAGGTAAGGAAACATTGCTCTTCCAAACACTGGGTAAAGATTTGCCCTCATTTGGATAAAAACATTCTCTTATTCAGAACCAGGAAAAATAATTTTGTAAAAAAAGTTCTCTCTTCCAAGAAACCAGATGAAGAATTGGGTAAACAAACATTCTTTCCAGAAAAACTAGGTAATGAATTGGGTGAAGATACCTCCTCTTTCAAAGAAAAAAATCAGAAAATACAAAAATTGGTACAAAATACATTTTCTAATGAAACTGGGAAGAATTGGCTAAAAATATATTTTGGTCCCAAGAAACATGGTAAAGAATTAGACTAAAAATTATCTTCTCAAGAGACTAGAGGTAAAGGATTAGGTAAAGATATCTTTTGGTCCCAAGGAGCTTCGTAAACAATTTAGTAAAGCAACATTATCTTACCAGAAAAACTAGGTAATGAATTGGGTAAGGATAACTCCTCTTTGAAAATAAGTAGGTAAAGAATTTGGAAAAGAAACATTCTCTTACCAAGAAACCAGATAAAGAATTGCATTAATTTGACTTAAAGAGGACATATGTGATCCAGTGGATTGAGCGCTCACTCTGGACTCCAAAGGTCGTGGGTTGGAGTTCCACTGCGGTAAACGTGTAGTGCCCTTGAGTAAGGCACTTTACCTTAATTACTCCTCTCTACCCAGGTGTATAAATGGGCACCAGCATTATTCAATGCTAGGAAGGTAACAGACTCGCTGTGCGGGAGGAGTGGCGAACCCCCTCCCCCCCATAGGAAATATATACGGAGGAGTATGGGCCAAATGCTAAGGAAAGAGAGATGGGCACTCTGCGCTCAAGCTTGCTCAGCACGACACTTTACCTTTTTTAGCTTAAGTGAGATTTTTTCTATATCATCTGAACTTTTGGCCTAAGTATAATATGTGTGCCTAATCTTACGTGCAAATTCGATCTACTCTTGAAGAAATTCATAATTTTATATTTTCTGTTCGTAAACAGACAGAAATTACAACACAGTGGTTTATGGGCAGCGTGATACAAAAATTTGTGCATAACGTCAAACATCATAACATTTTCCTCGGGGAGTCTAGGGAACCATACACCAAATTGAGGGTGCACGGATAACGATGACGTATCCTTTAAGCAGCAACTTGATATATAGGAGTTGCAAGGTTTTCCTCGTAATAGACAATTTGATATGATTAAATGCACTTGTAAGGGTTGTGGATTGTTTTATAAAATTTGTGAATAGGATTTTATGTTAAGTGGCAGACTGAATTGCAAACAAGCAAGTCACAGACATGTCAGTAGGAATATGGAACTTCTCATGAAAAAAACAGAATACATAATTCAGCCATTTCGAGTCCTATTATGTACCAAAATAACCAAAAATAAGCAAAGGGAAAGTTTAAATCATGAAGTTGCCTTTGGATAAGTGCAGAACAACAATAAAAAAACATTGTGTTATTTTTAGATTCTTTAAAAAGAAAAGAACCAAAGAAAAAATCTTGTTAATTATTTCTTTTAGTTAAATATCACGGATGATGACATTAAGAAAGTCGGAGAGAGCCATAGCGGCTCTGGCAGAGGTAGTATAAAGCTACAATGGTTTTTAAACATTTTTTTTTTAAGGTTCTTTTTTTATTTATTAATTCTAAATTTTAAATACCCCAAACAGCAGTGGCCGAAAAATAAATAATCCGTTTTGTGTGTTAGCATTACTTTTGTCGAACTAGTTAAAAGGCAAAGGTAGAACCGAGTTGTCAGCATAATAGGCAAGGGGGGGGGGAGGTTGCTACCCAAAGAGCTTTGACCAGGAAGAAAAAGCTGGAAATCATGCTAATCAGCCCTTTTGTTTGCCTGCAGGCAAATTTTCACATCCAACCAGGAAAATTAGCCTCAAAACCACATCAAACTGGGAAAATCTGCCTCAAAACTCGGAATTTTCCCCCTCTGACGAGTGACTCCTGTTACCAACTTTTAGGTATCATTCATATCATACTAGCTTGATGCACACTAGGTCTTATGAAGTTTAATCAACCTCCCAAAGGGTATGTAGCCAATTTATGGGTGTTTGAAGGTTCATGGGGTAAATACATTTTCACTATGTCCAATTCTGGCCTTTGGATATTGTAAAAGCTGGTGTCAAAATTAAATGATTTCAAATTTAAAACTTGATATTTGGGATAAGTCCCATTTAAGACTAAGGTTTTGTGGGTACCCTGGCCTGGTCCCAGTATTTATCACAGCCCTAATGCACACACAAAACTAACATATTTAAAGGTGGGTGACCCGATCATGATTTGATTTTTTCAACATGGCGTTTGCCACCAAAGAGGAGAGAGTTACTGTTTATTTTTTACTAATAAATAAGCCAGTCTGTTTGGAGTGATGATAAATTTCTTCTTTTTTTATAATACCCAAAAATGACATATTTTTACAACACATAATGAAATCTTAGTGTGTTGGTGCCCCTTTACCAAGTCTCGATATGCTGACTTGGTAGTTAATTTCTTCTAGTGCTGACATTTATAATCACAATCATAATCCCCTGGACATTTAAGAACAAACCCCTGCAAGTCTTGTCACATATACATTCACAGCATAAAATCATTAGGAGATGGAGTAGACCTGCATTTGCGTTTTGGCCAAAAAATTAGAACAGGCTTTTTCTGGGAATAGCTTGATCAATCATACTTTCTGTAATAAGTAGTGTATCAGAGCATATGGTTGTTAACCAACCACATCATCCTTGGGAAAACATGTAATCTGATGAGTGTAGAATTTTCCCTTTATGCACTAGGGATTCAAGATAGTCAGTGTACCAGCATGTAAGATATGTGTGATTGCAACAATAGCATATGGGCATTATATGTTAACAGTTCTACACTGTGGATCAAGCAGTCCGACATTGTGACATAGTGTAAAGTTGGTGCAATAGGGTGGGTTTTACAGACAATATGTTAAAGTTTCAAAGATGCGATTGGTCAAAATGAACCATATATGCACTAGTATATCCTTATCATAAATATTTTGCAAGATAAGCCTACTTTGTAAGCGTTGATTCGCGTAAATGCAGTGTGCGATAAACCACACTCCCTGTGGATGCTGTACATTGCTAATGAAAGCAAGGTGTTGTTTACCGTCTCATGAAAGCGATCCTTATTTGAGTACTGTTTGAAAGCAACACTGTACTTTTCACTTTTCCGATGCACACATTGTTTCTAAGCAAAATGTTTGCTTTCTTGCAATGGAGTCGGATCAAAATAATGACATTTTCCCACACTGAACCCCAAAAAAAATTGCAACAGAAGGTTTCTTGGCATTTTCTGGAGATAAGGTCATCTTAACAATATATCAAAAGTTGCCCATAAAATCCGAAAGTCCCAGAGGTCAGTGGTTCAAACTATGACATAAACAAAATGGCCGCCATCCACCATTTTGAAAAAAATTTAAATCCTCATATCTCTTGGCAATAAATGAGCTAAAAGGGCAAACAAGGTGTAGCCAATTTCTTCTAATTCTAGCATAACAAATCCATTAAAAAAAGGTTTTAGGAAGTTGGGATATCATCTTGACCTCTAAAATCCAATATGGCCGACATCGCATGTTGAGAACGGACAAAATCGTGTATCTCTGGTATCGGATGGGCCAACTAAAAGGACAAACAACGAGGTCATTTCCTAATAATCTAGCATAACAAATCCATTTAAATGGACTTAATGAAGTTCAGATTTCATCTTGGCCCCTACATCCAATAGGGCTGCCATCGCCCTGTTAATTGAAAATATGAATTTCTTTCTCTCCGATACCAGGATGGGCAAAAAACAACAAAAATGGCAAATAATGTGTTATTGAATTATTTGAGGCTAAGAAATGCATTCAGATGGTTGTTTAAAAGTTTTTGAGATGGAGAATCTTGACGTCTTCAAAATGGCCACTGACCACCATTTTGAAAAAAATGAAATGCCTTAATCCTTCTATATAGCATCAGACAGATTACAATGACAAAAATATTAAGTGTCATTTCTATTCTGACATTACCAATCTATTAGAATAAAAATGATATTTTTAGGGCTATTTGTCCGAAATTGTAGCCATGTTTGAATTTTTATCAGTAATAAATCTATCACCATTTCACACTATGGTGCTTACAGGTGTAAATGTGTAATTCTTCAAGTAACAGAAAGTACCAGTTTTCACATTATTCACATTTTTTTTTTTTTCCATCACCAAAATGTGGCCAGGAAGAAGAGACGCTTGCAACAGACGAGATCAACATTCATAAATCATTGAGACTGGTTTTTGGTCCATGGTTTCACATTGAATGTCCAAAAGCTGTGGTGCATTCCATTCTTCCTGCATGCGGTGCATTTCATTGTGAGGCATCCTGAAGAACATTTCATCGGATCATTCCAGTGGCAACTTCGGTGCAGGACTTGTGTTCATCAAAGGAAACCAATTTCCCCCTTGTATATCCAGCCCTAGGTAGTCAGTGGAATTTTGACCATCAAGTCTTGCACTCCACCTGCATGAGTGAAAATAAGTTCCGATTTCCCCTAGAGTGCAGTTTTGCAGCGGAGGTTTTTTGGTTGAAATCTTCAGGTTTTTTTTTATAACACCGAAGAGCCGTTGGAGCAAATACACTCTTCAACAGTATGCTCTATCAGGAGGCTCTTGAACTACCTTACCAACTGATGCCTAAAACTCAGAATATATACCCTCATCTCCGTCTCCTCACAGTTGAGACCCCAAGATCTAAACTGGTCAGCCATCATTTATTCCTCCAACTGCCCACATCGGAATGCCCTTCCTGAGCCACATTCCTGCTACTAATTAGCGGGCCAGCTTGAAAAAAGAGGTTAACGCTCTCTCGGCAACAATCCATAGCGGTTTTTATCAGACGTTAGTTTATGCTTGTAATTGCCCTGGCATGCCCTTTAGTCATAAAAAAAGACTCTGTGATGCTGACCATTGAACAGGACACCACTGCATTGCAGCCTTCATTTTTTTATCAATTTAGGATAGGATCCATATTGGAGTAAAAATACTCTGGAAAAAGCTATAACCACAGGGTCACAATGAATTACTTTGAACGAAATAGAACTTCTTGCAAACCCAAAATATTCCTGAGTAGTTAGTATTGCCAAACCTGAAAATGCATGGACATACATCCAGATTAGAGTAAATGCTATCATGATCAAGCACTTCAAAAGCTCTATATCATACACATGTTTTTCTTCGTGTCTGTCAGAGAAAGTAAAAAGGCCATTACAGCTTGATGCATAATGGGGAAGAAGTATCAATAACCGGGCTTCGTCCAATGAGATTTTTTACTTTAAATTTGGCATGGCGACTGCCTTTTTTGCTATATCAACATCTGCATCTCCTTCTGCATAGATTACGTGACAGTCTTTTTTTGCATTCGGTCACCAATTCGTTAAATATCCTGTTTATTCAGATCATTGAGGGGAGCAAAGTCTGTTTTCATGGCACAAATTTTGTTGCATGTGATGTCTACACTAGTTTGAGATCCTAGTATTGCGATGTTCATGTGTGGTGTCTTTTGTGTTTAGTCACCAGTGTTGTATCCATTGAAGAAACGGATGCATTTGCCATAGTGGTTCACAATGGAAAAATATGCATTAATCCATACATACCTTCACACATGAAAAGAGACATGAAGGGACTTTGCAAAGCTTGCAGCTAAGTAGTTTGATCCAGCTGCTCCCTTCACAGGAAGGAAGGCCTAGAAACATTATTTCAAAAGGATAAATGCTGGGGACGATGTCAATGGACAAGATATGTTCCAAGTAGGCCAAAGGTACAGTCAACAAAATGGAAAGCTAATATGAAAAGATTGGAAAGCGAAAGTCAAGACCCTTGTATCTGCTTGGGCTTTGTCAAAAGGTATCTGATGACCAAGCTCTGTTATTTCAAAGATCATGAGTGTATCACATCTGGAGAACCTGTCATTAGAAAGGTGCTGTGCCATGACGTCACCATATCCGCCATTCATTTTTTGAGGCCAAGCATGTTTTATGTAAGCCAGAAAAAGCACATTTCTGAGGGGCCATTAAGAACATGTGTCCTCCTCAGAGGATGCTGCCCCTGAGACAGTGCCAAAGGACCGATCACTATGTTGTTGATGGAGGCTCTCTTTTACATCGCTTGAAAGGAACAGCATGGAAGCAGTGAAATTGCTGATGCTTATTGCATCTTCCAGTTGACCAGTATGGCCAAAAACATCGTTGTCTTCGATGGATACCACTGGTGAACCAAACAAAAAAGACAGCTCAGATGAACGCGCAAAAAAACTAGATCGCAAATAAGGTAGACATATCAAATGCAAATTTTGCTGGAAAAAGAGATGTTGATTAGCAACACAAAGCAGGTCAACATGGCATAATGTAGGTACAACAACCCAAATTGGGAGAAAACACCGATCTGGTGATCTACTTCCAATATGGCTGTAATGACCTTTATTAAGCTTCTGAAGCGCTTATTTAGTGGATGACATTTACTCTATTGTTTCTTTTCCAACATTTATAGGTTGCAGACTACTTCAAGAATATTTCAGATTGGCAAGAAATCTTTTTCCTCAAAGTTCATCCATGTGTAACCCTGTGTTACGAACTGTTTCCAGGGTATTTTGTACACCCAATAGATCCTGATCGATTAGATAGCAAGATGCAGATGCAACTCAATGGTGTCCCTGTCAATGATCAGCAATCAGTCTTGGAATATTAGCTAAACAGTACCTTTCCAAAAAAAAGTTTACACCCATTGTGAGACAGTCACGCGAAAACATGGACCAAGAATAGTCTCAGATGATGATGAACTTGAAGATCAAATAGTAATAGTTAATAATGTGTTCGATCTCATCTACTGCAACCCAAGTGTTTCGGACCACCCATTTTGGTGATGAGGTGAAATTGACTTTGTTAATTTTTCAAGAATTCACATTACACGTTAACAACATATGTCAAATGGTGATAGCTTTATAGCTGATAAAAAAAAATCAATATGGCTACGAAATTTGGACAAATCGCAAAATTTATGATTTATTTTTAACCCCATCAATATGGGTTGTTGCTATCGAGGAGCGCGTTTAATTATGGCGGGTTTGTTAGCGAAACTAGTCGGCCGTTATGTCTGTTTCGGCCGGAAATTCGGCAAAATGTTCTAGAGGTAGTGGGCGTGGTGGTTAGAAATGATTTTTTAATTTTAGTGCCAGGAGTCAGTTCGGGAGGTTTCTGTTTTTTCGGGTATCTTTGGATGCCTCGCGCTGGTCGTTTTTTTACTGAATGAAACCGATTGGTTTGGGTGAGCCGTGTTAAGCGCTACAAGCGGGGTTATACGGGCGAAATTCAATACTATAAGCGTGGCGGTTGTAATATTTGGTCAAATAGAAAACGGTTATGCTAAGGAGATGTTTTGTAAGGCAGCGAGGTAATATTTAAGAGCTAACCGGTTATGATGCTAATGAGATGTTTTGTAAGGCGGCGATGTAATATTTAGGAGTAAAACGGTTTTTGCTATAAGACGTCATTGCTTAGCGTTGCTAACGACAATGCGATAACCGTTGCGGTGTAATATTTATGTGTACAAATGTGAAAGCTTATACTTAGATGTTTTGTAAGGCGGCGATGTAATATTTGAAACTGAAAAACCGATTTATGCATTCATGTAGACGTTTGTTTTATCCGCGGTTGAATTAAATATATTTGTGTGCATCCGTGGAACGGTTTTGATAAGGCGATGTTAATAGTGGGAGTAAACCGGTTCATGCCTTTCAAGAGTTTGCTTTTGATTCATGTGGATATGGCAGCGATGTAAATATTTGTAAAGATGTGAAGCGGTATGTAACGAAAGCGTTGGTCTTTGTTATACAGGGCGTTTAGGCGATGATGGCTGTGAGGCGGTAGATGTGAAGCGGTTATGTAACGACGCTGTTATCGTTTTGTATACATGGATTTAGGCGATGAGCATTGTTGAGGCGGTGATGTTAGCGCGGGGTCGGCAAACTGTTGAATACAATAAAAAGATCCCTTCTAGAATATAAACCAATTGATGCCTGAATGAAATTGCATGAAAATAGCCTCAAAGATGATATGATGTATATTGTTAGTGAAAATGTTTCGTTTCACCGCCTGTGTGTGCTTGGTATATGATCCAAATTGATAAATCGAACAGATTAGATTAATGTGAATATGTATTAACACATGCGAAAAAATCGATGGTTTGATTCTTTGCGATGGGTGATAGTTATTAAAGATAAAAATCAATATATGTGCGTAGGAAAGGATTGGAATTGTTGCCACGACGTATTTCATCATCAATTTTTGATACTTTAAAACACGTAAATTCGAGTAATTTTCTTTAAAAAAACGCGATTGTTAAATTCGGTGCTTGTTGGGGAAATCGGTGTGTGTATGGGCGAATTTAAAAATAGTGTGAAATATAAGAATATTTTGGAATTGATGTCTGGTATAATATTTGCTACAACCGCCACATCAAAAATGCGAGGGCGCGTTAACTGAAAAAATATCATGTCATAAGAATTACATGGTCCGCAAGGTAAACATATGAATGAAATATTTTTAAAATCCCAAGCAATATCACTGAAATCATATTCACAAGAAATGAAGATATAAGTCAGCTGGATCAATTCATTCCTAATATTAGAACACAAGATCAGTTATGAAAAACATCAGAATGAATAGTTGGAAATTCGTTGGCAAATATCATATCATGAGAAAATAGTATAAGAAAAATAAAGAGGTCGGGATTATAGGAAAAATTAAAGATAGAATGCGAATGTGCACATATGTTTCCGATAAAATTCATATTTGGTGATGCGGTTATGATTGAATAACGTAATCAAGCGATTGTTCTGTTCTGCAATAGTTATAATATATTTCAATGTTTACATTTGGTCTCGGTAGTTAATAATAAGTTATAAATGTGAAGAAAGATTCGAGTAGTATCACCGCGTATAAATCTCAAAAAAAGTATGTGGTATTGTGTGAAAGGCGACGGGTATAAATATTCCAAGACCTGGTTAGTGCATTGACATTCCGGTCCATATACCTTACATTGTTGCCACATCATGTTGGATGCTTTTGCATCGATTTTGATTTACGATTTGCGGTATTTAAGCGAAACCACGCGATGGGAGGACCACATCACCAAAGTAGGCAGTATCTAACGTTGATGGAAAGTGTACGTGTCTGAGCAAATATAAAGAAACTAGCGTAAGTACATTGGAGCTTGACATAATATTTGAAAATTTTAATCATGTTTAATAATTATATTTAGTAATACGCGCATCGAAATTGATATTTATGCAGACATATGATGACAGATCATTAGCTGAACGTTTGAAAAAATTGTATTACTTATATTAAAACCATATGAAAAAAATATATGTATAAGAATGTTAATGAATATCATGACATAATTCATGGACGGAGGGACTGATGAATACTGAACTCAAGGACTCAAAAGTGTTGGCCGCGATGTATGATCATGATTCTTAAAAAGATGAGTGACTTTCGAGCGCTGGAAACTAACACCAAATTGTATTTTGTAGTTTCCGAAAATAGTTATTTGAGACCATAGGAAAATCAATTGAAAGACACAGGACGACCATTTAATTGTTGAAATGGAATTATTCACTTTTTTAGTCATTTAGCGACGTTGCGCTCTGGATCCAAATAACATTTTGAAGTACGTGCGTAGCAATTTGTTGTACACAAATGCAGGATTTTGAGGATATAACGATCTGTGTTAAATTAAATCCTTGGACAAGCACTGGATTATAGAAATAGTTCCGGCAAACAAAATGTTATTGATTTGCCTTGACAATAAACTAATGAGGGCTGGTCCAGTGCAGTTAAGACGGAATCACGATGAACCCATACTGAGTATCAGGGTCACTAGACCCAAGGTCAATTGTTGAACACAATGAATAAGAAGCGAAAAAAAAAAAAAAAAAAAAACGCTAGATGGTTTTCAGGTATTCCTTCATATATTTAGGTTTGGCATTTCATTGAACTGGTATGCTGGAAAATTGGATTTCCCGTTATATTGATATCGTTAAATGTTTTGATTCGCCGGCTTGAAACGTTAGTTACAATCTTTTAGCTAACGCATTTCAAGTCGTTTACCCCTCGTTAGTATAAAAATATAATTGCATCGTAGTTACTTCGAAACTTGGTGGAACCAAAATGAATGCTTTTGAGGGATATAAAAATCCATAATTTAAACCATTGCAATATACTTTAAAACGTGCGTTGTTCACAACGACACGCACGGATTATATAGCATAGTTCGGCAACAAAACATGTTTTTGATTTCCTGACATAACTAGCGAAGGTAAAGAAAGCAGAAAAGTGCGAATCACGTTAACCCATATGTGGCTAGCAGGGCATTAATGACCCGAGGTCCCATTGTTGAACGTTAAAACATTGTGATTGATAACGAGAATAAAAACAGGGATGTTTTTCAAGTTTGTGTTCCGTCATGTATTTGAAGAGTTGATGCAGTAATTCATGGAATTGCTGAAAAATTTGATTCACCAGCTCATGATTATCGTTAAATTTTTTGCGTCTCCGGACGGCAAAATCTAAGAATAAATAATTCACAACGGAAACTCTTTATGACATTTGAGGCCAGCCGAAAGCAGTTCCGTCAGGATCACGGTAGCACACGATCATCGGCGGTCATTCTGAACCCACAAGCCCCATATTGTAACGCGGTAGAATAGTACCGATAAAGGTCGCCCAATATGTATCTTTTTTTGTGTTAAATGTATGGAATGTTGATTCGCCACATTAAGTATCAAATAGAATTAGGAACATGATTTGACATAGTTTGCAAAAAGCATGTAACTCATGGATTGCGGAAAAAGGTGTTTCACCAAACATCAAATATTATCTTACAATTTGGAGTGCCAGCGGTGAAGTTTATGATATAAATAGTTCCGTCTTTATTGAAATTTGAGCCGTCAGAAAGCAGTTCCGTCAGAATCAAGTGAAGCGCTTGTGCCACCATTTCCCCCCCACCTCCCTTCACGCGCCCCCCCCCCCCCCCCCCCCCCACCTGGGTCACCTATGGACACAAAAGCCATTGTTTTCACCGTGTTGACTAATTACTGATTAATTCGCCAATAGGTAACTTCTTCTTATGAATTTTTATGGGGAATTGTTGGAATTCTTTGATTCGCCTTTTAGTATCAATGGGAAATTAATTAATGCATCTTTACGACGATGAAAAGGATTTGCATAACATCATTCTCTAAATACAAGGTATTAAGATGTAGCGCTAGGCATCTGGATTCTTTACAAACTGTGTTGGTGTCGGACATGTCACAAATATATGTGGTTCTTAAGGCCTGTTCATCTATTACTTACGATTCCTCCTAAAAACAACTTTGTTTGGTCATGAATAATTGGTTGTCCAGTTTGTCCATAAATCAAAAACGATACCTGAATATTTACGTTGTTTTGGTTATATGATTGAATATGATAGCTAATATATAAAAAACAGCCTCAACACATAATTTCATTACCTTTTCTGTTGCAAATCCTTGCGTCCCACGCCTCACCGCCTGGCCGGAAACATAATATAACACAGAGGGGGTACATCATCATGCATTGCCGCCATTTATTATTTTAGGAATAGGATCACCATGTATCACGGTTCCGTAACGATATTATAAGTAGGAATTTGCTCGGAAATTTCTTAAGTCAGTAATGACGGTAGTGCGTTCTTTGCTTAAAGGTGCATTTCAAAAACCGGTAAATTTTGTGTTTACAATGGAAAATGAGGCTGGAGCGTGAGCTGGGATTCCTCCTTGCTATGATCTTGTTGGCATGGTTGATGCTCATTTACTTTCGTGCAAAATTCGGCAATCATTCTGTGTTTCGCCGGGCATATATTTAACGCCTAATTTTTTTAATGCATTCGTGCCTATTTGGTTGCAACGAGTGTGTTTCAAATAATTACTCTTACGGACATGAACAGTGATGTCTCCAGATTCCAAACTTCAGCTTTGTTCCAACAATCACATCGCCCAAGTTAATTTAGCAAATGGCACTGAAGTCTCTGGTCCCCATGCCATGGCCCCTTGGTTTGTATCAAAAAAAGGGAATGTGTCAATGCACACAATAACTTTACGTGCTAGCTTGTGTTATTTAAGCGGGGGCCCTGGCCAAATTTCACAAAAATATAAAAATTTATCAATTTGTCTCCAAATGTCGAATGAAATTTAGGCAAGTGGAAGAACAAAAATAGTTGGACACGTAAGTAATAAATTACATTTCCAAAAATAGGGACAATGATATGAGGATGAAGACATCCAAAGGATGGAGGCCAAGTTTTGAAGTTTTCATGCAAAAATGTGAAATTACATGAAATTTTGACTCGTATCTGATTAATTAAAACCCCTAGGTGTGGACCAGCAAACAGTATGCCCTAACCTGAAAACATGTGTCAACTGGAGTGTTCGTTGTAAACGCCATTTCGTCGCTGCTGAATTAACAAAGTTTAAATATAAAAATTGTCTGTTCACCCATAAGAACGCTGATTGGTCTTAATTACATTTCAACTGAAGGTTTGTATGTAAAAGGTTTAACCAATCATGCAAAAATATAGATTTGAAAAATCTTGAAGGCGCATATTTTCAACTGTGCCAGTGTCTCTTTAATAACCCATTAAGCGATAAATAATTCCATACAGGCACTAAAAGCGTGAATAACCCATCTGAAAATATCCTGTTCCAAAAAAGGTATTTACAGGTGATTTCGTTGGTCCTAACATGTAGTGTTGTATGATTATAAACTAGATACCCTTAAGAAAAGGTTAATTCCAAAAGTCAGTTGATTCTGATGTGGCATTATTATATTAAGAGCGACAGTAGTGTAACACGATGCCCACAGCCCACTGTTGCTGTAATTTTGTTTGATTACAGACAATACAAAATTATCGAATCTTTCTGGAGTATATACAAATTGCAAGTAATCTTCAAAACACATAGTATCCTTGGTAACGGCATCAGAAGATGTACATAATCTTAATACTTTTGAGGTAAACGGCGGGCAACGCTGTGGCTCACAATGCCTTTCAAATAACTCATTACAATAAATACCCCTGTTCATCTTACACTAGCCCAGAAGTTGTCATAGTTTATTCCCAGCAACAAAATCAGCCCCTACGTTTCTTCTCAAAACCAGCAGAGAGAGTGACATTCATCAGAACATCAGGGTTTAAGCATAAATTTTCCATGACCCAAACATACACTTTTCTCCGCTAGTTATTGATACAAAAAAAATGCAGAAATACCCTTCCAGCTAGTAGAATGATTCTTCATCTTTAATAATTTTAGAATATTCTTTGACACCATTAAAAAATCCAGAATTTTGCGGTTCAAAGAATTTCAAGGTAGTGTTTTAATTAAAACAATGGCAAGTTCTTGCAAATTGGAGATTCTTGGTTGTTCTAGACTCTGCAAAAAATTCAAAATATTAGAAGGACAAAAAGGCACAAATTATTAGTCTATTTGAAACAATTCCATGTTATAATATTTCAGTATTTTTGCCAACAAGATCAAAAGGCAGTAAGTAAACATGGGATAAACCAAAAACCAAAGATTGACGTAGCATATCATACAAAGATTTCAGCTTGATATATACAAAGGTAAGGTTGAAACGTACTCTATGAACAATGTTTAAAATGCCTGAATTATGGGATATTTCGTAGATGTTAATATGTTTAGAAAAAAATATGCCAAATATAAACATTTGTAATGCTGAATGTTTTGAATAATTTAAAATACATGGTATTTTCTGTGTTGAAATCAAAAACACTCCTAAAACCCAAAAAGGAGAAAAAGAATTCTGTTGATCCTCGCGTTACACCATCTCTGCTATCACAAACAAATTTAAGTCGAGAATCATTCCAATTCACTAAAATCAATATAATTCAATGTAAATCAGACATTTTAGTGCGAAATACCAATTCTTTGTCTCTCTTCAAAAATTAGCCCTGGGAGAGTTTGTACAAGTATTTCATTCTAAAGTGAAGCGTTAATTTTTCCTAAAATTGAAAAATAACATATTTTGAAGGGAATATGTAATTTTCATGTTGATATCATTAAGCACCGACCAAAATCAAAAAGTCAGACAAAGTCAAGATGGGAGGTGTTGGAAAAAGAAAATAAGCTAAGTAACTTGTCTTTAAACTGCCAATGATCAATGGACAACCTTGCTTGATGTATAGTGATGTACCATGAGATCCCTCATTATATTGATGAATTAAAAGACAAAGGTCACTTGTAGCGATCAAGAGAAATAGGAGAATTTACCAGCCTAAATGCCAGAACTATGATGACAAGCTGTGAGATCACAAGGCAGAACGACCGAAACTAATTAGGTGTGGACGCGATATTCAATGTAGCACCTAAAAAAACCAAAACTCATCATAAGCACCATAAATTTACAACAATCCGGAAAATATGTATGATTATGTCACAAAACTGTCAGAAAATATATTCAAATTAATCCCCTGCCCAAGTTTAAGTTTAACATTATCAGTCCGTCCTAAACGACATGATGCAAAATAAAACTTAAATCTTCTCAAAACCTCAAAAAGGAACACGAAGGGGTGTGGAGTTGTGATGGAAATTTGGGCATCAGAGGGTCTGTAATTACGACGATCTAAACATTGAACTTAGATGGAAACAGAACGTTTTTTGTTGATTACGTGTTGTTTGCAGTGAGGGTGGGTGAAACACACAATTGCTTCCAGCCGCAATCCCTTTATCCCACATGCTTTTTAGTACATGTCATGAGATTTTCAAACGCTGGTTGAATATAAGCCAACATTTTTTTACAATTGTAGAAACAGGATAGTATTTATTGGATTGTTGTAATGGGAATTTGTCATGAGGTCAAGATCATGTGACAAGTCATATGCTTAGGCAAACCCACTGTTTACATTGTATGAGCATAGCGCATTGCAAAATCTGAAAACTGCAAAATCCTAATTTACAAATTTGAAATACATGCTATTTCATATTGCAAGTGCATACAAATTGATTCGAAATTTTATACAAAAATTTTACACATTCTTGGGAATTGTACGTTGCAACAAAAAATACCTCTAGAGTGAAATTTGAAGACGGATAGTTATAAATTTATGTAGATTGGAGAATAACTTTACTTCAGCACAAGCCAACTGTAAAATAACAATGCAAATATTCATTGATTTTAGAACTATTTTATAATAACTAAATTCCAATACAAAAATGTTATATTATTTTCACCTTGTTTTGCAGGAACATAAGATAATGCATTTTGCACAATGCATACAAAATCTAGTTCAAACTAATAACAAAGCCTATTAAATACACAACAAAATGATAAACTTAAATATAAATGCAAGTTTGATTAAAACAAAAGCAAAAATAGTACAGAGACATAATACAAATTTTCTCACTTAAGTAAAGTGGCAACGTTACAACCATTGAGATAGTTTTTCGCAACTTGTCACTTTAAACAGTGCAACATTACAATCCATTATTTATAATTTTTTTTAACAATGTTTTTTTTTTAATTTTTTAGTTTTTTGAAAAAAAAAAGCAGTAGATAGTTAAGTAGATTGTTACGAAATGGAAAAGGTTCAGGCGAGTATAAACAAAGGGACAAACTACAAAAATAGTAACAGCGACAAAACATTGTCTAATGACCATATGAAAAAAGTTGCCACAAATATGACTCAAAAATAATGTACCAAAGATGATCTATCATGCCAAATCCGCCAACAATTTAACAAGGAACATTTCCACCAAGGCAATTAACAGTTATCTTCCACAAAATGATGGAAGTACAATGTTCATGCAAGTTATTTGTCATGCTTGGAAGTTATGCACCAACTGCCATCATATCTCCAAAGCCAGTGACCGGTTATTGCGAAATGTTGGTGATAATTTGTATAGCCAATCTGGATAACAATACAACATCTTCAAGAATTGCATCCTTCACAATATTATCAAATGATCAGCTCCAAGCTAATTTTAAAAATGGTGTCGTTTCATATCACATCACATACCATATCAAATTTATGGCATTTTGGAACGAAACAAAAACCACGTCTACTTTGAACCTTTGGAAATGTTATTATCCAACATGGTATTCACTTCTTATAGAACGTTCCATATGTAGTTTAGGAAATACTTGATCGGATTGCATAACGATAACCAGAGATAGTTATATATTTTTTGCTCCGCACTGCAGGGGAAAGTAATGGCTTTTACGTGGGAGATAGTGATTGGAACTGCAATTCTTATGATTTTCCAATCAATTCAAGAAGACTATGGCTGTTCTTGCATTAATCACATCATTATCCTGCCCAAAGAAGAACATTAATTGAGGCCTCAGACCACATCGAAATTCTTTGCACATATTGAACACGCATTCAAACTATCAAAACTTCAATGGAATATGAAAAAATCTATCCAGATCACTCCAATTCCAGGAGAGCAAGAAAAGAAATGATTCATTAAAAACGCCCCAAAGGAAAATCATCAACTCATTAGTCCACACTTGTACAAAGGCAAAAACCTAGGAGGCAGCCCTGCAATGTGTAAGCAATCGAATTCAACAAGACATAAAACAAAAAACAAATCCTCAAAACAAAAACCCTACACAAACCCACAATACGTCAAACCCACGACAAGGTTTGTAAACACAGAATAGGCTACAATTATATAGGTCCAAAAAATGGCAGTTATGCCAAAACAAGCAATATGAAATAAGAAACCATCACAAATTGCCTCGAATTTAGCAAAACAGAGCTTAAAAACATCCAAGATACTCCAAAACAGCAAAAGTTGAACAATGAAAATTTCAAAAAAAGCAATTTACATTAAAAATAATGCATCAATTAAATTAAAATAACCACAAGTGTAATAATAGACATGCACTAACAAATCAAACAAGCAAAAAAACAAGGAGATGCTAAAAATCAATTAAGTATTCGACCATGAGTGTCATATGAAACATGCAAAGCAGCATTTGCCAAAGAAAAAAATAAAGCCCCCCCCCAAACATAAAAGACGGACCAGTATCGGTTTGTACTTCAGGTCATCAAAACATGGTGTCGACAATTCAGTGCATAACATATCAAAAAACAACAACCACATGTCGCAAAAGCAAATACTTCAAACTGTGTTGTACAGGTATATCTCACATCACAAACAAGACGGGATTTGCAGAACTGTCTTTGGAATATCAAAGCGGACAAATACCAAAACTATCAATCGCCTAACAAAATGGCAGTCCCATCCCAAACCTGCTGAACTTGGAACTACATGAATTAGAGAGAGGTTAATTCGCCTCGAATTCCATTCATGAAAAATTAGACAACTACAACAGGAGGCCAATTCTCAGCAGGGGAAATGCAGTAAATGTCCAGTAGAGATATAGCCTACCAACAGTTTTCGTCTTTGCCACGATTCGAATTTCCCAAACAGACAACAATACCAGTCAAATGGCTAGGAACAAAATATAATATGACGGTATACACAAGAATGCTACGACCCCACAAAGTTGTACATGCTTTGAAATGGTTGCTTACCAACTAGCCCAGTATTTAAAGGATGCCAATATTTGGGCAAATTGATTAATGGTGCAATATGGATAATGCCTCACATTAATACCTCAAATACTGAGTGAAACCTCGTACAAATGACCAATCACATACAAAGACCAATACATAAAAATGACCAATCACATATCAAAGGACCAACACATACAAATGACAAATCACATACAAATGAACAATCACATACAAATGACCAATCACATACAAATGACCAATCCACATACAAATGGACCAATCAACATAACAAAGACCCATCACATACAAATGACAATCACATACAAATGCCCCTCACATACAATGAACCCTCACATACAAATGACCAATCACATACACATGAGCCAATACAATACGATGGACCCCTCACATCCAAATGACCAATCACATACAATGCCAACCCATACAAATGACCAAATCACAGACAAGACCAATCACATTCAATATCAATCACATTCACTGACCATCACATACAATGACCCAATACATACAAATGCCAATCACATCAAATGACCAATCACATCCAAATGAAACAATCACATACAAGGTCCCACTAATCCCTATAATGTGGCTATGAATCAGAAACCACAGTGAAATTGCCGCACCGACAACCTTCTGCTCATTTAAGAAACAATGCTAAATAATGCAGAATATGAACCAGTCAAGTATTTCTTCTTTGCTCCTGGGGAAAATGAACGTCCTTGGTAAGTTTGTCATGACACGATGCGTATATTTACATTCCTCCCAACTATTTATTGTGGACACCTAAGACCAAACAAACAAAGACAGACATAAAAAATTGCATTACCTCTGATTATGTAACTGGGAACTTCGTTGTGTAGATCGCGGGGCAGCTAGCGATGTTTCCAAACATTGTTTTTTTTCAAATTGAAAAAACACAATTGAAGACAACATTCAGACAAAGCCCCCTTAGCATTGCGTAATGCAAAGTCAAGGACCCAAAAACTCACTGCTGCACAATTGCTAATGCACTTGTCCAACAATTTAATCAAGATTTAGATGACGGATATCGTATTTTCCGTTCACTACGCAATTCACCCCTGCCTTATTTAGAGAAAAACCAAAAATATCTAATGGCAATTGATACGTCACTGTGGGATATCCAACCTATTTTGTTTCATTATCAGCATCAGTACCATATGAATGATCTCTTGGCACATTTTAGGTCAGCTAATTGATACCAAATCCTACACTATACTACTCTACTACTGCAGAAATCGAGAAAATGGATTGGAATGAAAGGAACAAGATTAATTCAAAGCAGATCCAGTCACATGTGCACGTTTCTTTGTCACAGATTACAAGTTGTTAGAATTGATTGTGATCAAATCATCATTACTCCCAGATTGGCATTATCAAGATTCTTTCACAAGAATGGAATTTCAGCAAACGTGGGTCACCCCATGCACATATTTAGTTTGGATCAAAGGACTGACCAAACCATTGAAAAAAAATTCAGAGGGCAGACCATTGTTCCTTTCGTTGATAAATATATATCTGGTTTTCAATGAAGTCTGAAAATATGAAACCTTGATAGCTATTGACAAACAAAAAAAATTCCAAACTTGTCGAAAACGTGGGAAGCCATATGACCCGATTGGTTTGCCAAAACACCTATGCGGAACACTAGAGTATTGTATCCTTTTTCAAATGAAAAAAAAGATGAAGAAATGGAAAACCTTAAACAAACATACCATACAATAACAGAACATTTCAAGATCATTAAAGATGGACTAACTTGCACCTTTCAGAATTCCTCCAACAACTACACCTCACAGAAGACCTACAAGATTAACTTCGCAGTACTATGCAACACCAACAATTTTCCTCCAAAAGGAATCATCAAAAAGAAATTCGAATAATCCATACATGCGTAATATCATTGACATCTATGGAGATAACCATGACATTCAATTCATTTACTTATCCCATATGCATGTCTGTATACACTCGTTGCGTACATGAGGTAAGTCACAACGAGGATGAGTTTACTTCTGGATCAAGCATGCAAAGAAGCCAGAGAAGGAAACGCATGCCTACGAGATCAAGTGCGCATTATTGGCAACAAAATTTCCTCAATGCTGTAGAAATCAGTGCACAGGAAGCAGTATACCTCCTTTTACAATGCCAAATAACACGCTCTTCAGACAAGTTATATTATTAACACATCACCACCAGAAGACAAAGCTTTTCCTTTTTAAAACAGCAAAGAACAATTAGCAGCAATGGATTTCCAAATGCTTTTTTTTTTTTAAACAAATTTCATTTTGATTTTCCTCTTTGCATGTTATTTTTTTTTGACAAAAGACCAAAACAACTCAACAAATGTGCTTGGCCACGGATTATGTCTCGTAAACTACATATTG